>CM045766.1:75785987-75961205 GCA_025200525.1 Camellia lanceoleosa
AGACTTTTGACCTATTTCTGATTCGCTCGGCGAGTAATACAGCGACGAAGCGGAGAAATCGACATCCAAGATTTTGCCTCGTTCATCAGATCGCTCGAGCGGGAAATGTACGCTCGAGCGGAGTGTTGGGTGACACGTTCGAGCGGGGATATTGCCGCTCGAGCGGGGACCTTTGTTTGCTTGACCGCCGGCGGAAACTGCGCCGAGCGGGACTCGTTTCGAAATTTCAAACTGTCAGGCACATCTTTGCATCCTCATCTCATCCTAGGCATTCTTAGGCCTAGTTTAAGACATCTTAACGAGGATATAGATGTAGAACACACCGAGGCATAATAGGGAGTTAATTATTCCATTTCCCAACTGTGTAACTCAGAGTGTGTTCAATCTGTTAACTGTTTAGGGTTGGCATTTCGAGGAGACACTCTAGCTACTGATAGCCCAGAACACTGTGAGTAACAATTGTGTAAAGATATGTTCAAAATGATTATCTTTTGAATCTCGAATCAATTGTTTATCGAATCGATATTGTTCTTGAGCGAATGTATGTTATATATTACGAATCAGACAGGCATCCTTAGCACCCATCTTCATCTTTATCTGACAGAGATCTCTCGGTTCCTCGTGGAACCACTATCATTTCTTGATTGATGGCCATCATTCTTGTTCGGTCTTTTAAGACCTCTTTATTATTATCTTGATGGATGTACCACATATGATTTGTTCTTGTCTTTGAACAACTGATATACTGATTTAATTGAACTGTTTTCGTTACTGTAAGGACATTCATTCTAAACCTCTTTACGCATTATGTTATTCACTGGGCTTTAGCTCACTGCTCATATATATATGTAGGTGTACAGGCACCGGACCAAAGCTAGACGCGTCGGGGTTATTCCAGTTTTGTCAAGCCAGCCTACGTGCCTCACTGCGAGGTTCCAAGCCTATCATGCCAGGGCTTAGGGGTGTCTTAGCATTCCCCCTTCTGTACTGTCTCACTGTTTTGTATAAACTGAATGCTTACTGTACTGTTATCAAGGGATTAGGTCCCTGCACTGAGTGACTGTAGATATTGGTATAGACTGTACTGTTTTGACTGCATAAATGTATGGAAAATCTTTTGGCATACAGACTGTCACAGCTCATTGGACATTATTTATGTCTCAGATTTGCTTCACGAGTCCTATACTGCTTTTATCAGACATCATATTAGCGGTCTTGATAATCTCGGATTCTTGGCGATTCTGATGCTAAACTCATAGTAGGGTTTGGGTCGTGACAGTGAGTGTGACATAGAGACGTGGATACCATATATATATATATATAGACATGGGTAGTTTGGTCATTTCACAGAAATATGTCGTTATGGACTTAATAGTTTTTTTTTTTTTTTTTTATCAATAGAAATTTTCATCAAGATAGGAAAGCCAAATGGCACTTACAAAGGAATCCAATCCAACAAAGTAAAAGTTTACACCAAATAAAGAAAAAATCCTGAAAGAAAGTACAAAGAAGAAGCAATAAATATATCAAGACACAAAGCTTGTATTGCGAAGTAGAAGTCGATCATAAGGGTTCGACAATAGAGCAAGACTGAGATAAATACAGGGGCTACATTCACAGAGAAGGTAAGCTACAATAAAAGTACCAATGGAAACTTAGCTACACAACCAAGCACCAAAAACAACAAAACAAAAAATAGAAATACAGGAAAAACCTTTAGACTCCTAAGAAGGAACAAGCAATGGTGGAAATGGCGACTAGAGCAAATTTGGTGGAAATAAGGAAATGGAGGAGTGGAGATAGATTTGGTAAGGGTGGGATTATGGAGGCGTAGTGGTAATAGATTTGGTGGCGGTGTGGTGGTGATGGCTTCGAAGAGAAGTAGAGGAGGAGCGAGAAGACAAATCTGGTAAACAAAATACCTCACAAAGAGGGAAAGGGCTGGAAAGACAAAGCTTCCAAGGTTATCAAGTAAAAGAACAAATAAAAAGGAAGAAAAAAGGGGTAGAAGGAGGAAATAGGAGGTTGGAGGTTGGAACTCCCTCCCACTCCAATGGCAGCATACCCAGAAACCCTAGGAAATGAAAAGTTTAAAGAGAGAAGCTCTAAGTTTCGAGAGAGAAAGGGGCTAGGTAAGTTTGGACTTAATAGTTTAGTGTGTGGATTTTAGGGCAAAAGAAATTCAAATTTGGATTTATGGACTGAATGCCCAAAAGAAATTAGGCAAAATAAACAATTACTTTTTTTTTATATTCTAAGTAGTAAAAAATGAAAAGTATGATTCTCTCATGTTGGGGATCCAACTTGGGAGAACATTTGGACTTAGTGAGTCCATTATAAGATCAATTTTGGTGATCCATACAGTTCACTTTTTTAGAATTCATTGAGAAGAACATTCATGTAAAAAATTAAAATGATTGGATTTCGGTAACTATATGTTTAAATCACATTTGTCTTTAAAAAATGGACGATTATTTTTAAAATTATATTTGTCATCTATTTTTTAAAGACAAATGTGATTCAAACATTTAACTACTAAAATCTAATCATCTTAATTTTTTACATGAATATTTTTCTCAACAAGTACTAAAAAGTGAACGATTCGGATCACCAACATTAGGCTCACAAAGGATCCAATAAGCCCAAATGTTCTCTCAAGTTAGATTGTAAACATGAGAGAAACCAAAACTTTTACCTAATTTAATGGTTGTAAGAGCATCTCTAATGATTTATCATTAGAGTTGCCAAAGCTACAATATAGTAGCTTTGCACCAAAAGTGGTTCTTCAATGGTTCAAGATGACAACTCTTAAATTTGACAAATGCCAAATGTGTCAACTCACCACAAATCAAGTATTCTCTTCCTTCCCTCCCTTTCTCATCCTTCTTGACAAAATAGAGATTGGGTGAAACAACAATTTTCTTGAATTTTTTGTAAAATCAAATTCACAAAATTTTTTTTTTTAAAATAGAAATTTGTTTAAAACTTTAAAACGTAAAAAAAAAAAAAAACAAAACAAAAACAAAAATTGGGTGTAATTGCCAAACCCTTCAAAAATAAAATTAAAAAAATTCACAATATATATATATATATATATATATAATTAGACAACAATAACAATCAATCAATTTCAATGCAATCAAGCAATTAAGTGGATTTCAAACAAATTTATATTAAAAAATACTTAGATTTCAAGATGCTTGATGAATTTTTGAGACAATTTTAACACTCTGAATCTTCTGCTTCATCTTCTTCATCTTCGTTCTTTGTTTTCATCTTTTTCTTCATCTTCTTTGTTAGGGTTTGAAGTTGGGATTTCAAGTTCGTCTGTCAAGGACCAATTTAGGGTTTCAATCTCTCTCAATTTAGAGCGAGATCAAGAGATGAGGATCCAAAAGGATCTGAGGTTTGATGGTGGAAAAGGAAGAGGAAGAGAAGAAAATGAGAGACTGATGAGATTTCTTGAAATCAATCGAGTACGGTTTGAGCGAGTGAGTGGGATCCAAGGGCTTTGAAAGTATGGAACCTGATTTCCAATGTATCAAATCAAATTATAAAAGTTTAGAGAGAGAGAGAGAGAGGTTTAGGGTTTTAGTTCATCTAATGAGGGATGAAGATAGAGAGATAGAGAGAGCCAACAATTTAGAGAATGGAGAGAAATAGAGAGAATGGTCATAATGTATGGTGTCATTGGATAATTGGAAAGGAAAAAGATAGGGACCCACTGGGGGAAGACCCCAGCATCCCTAGCACCCCCAGTGGGTGCTGATTGGCCAATTTTTTTTCTTTTTTTTTTCCAAATCACCAACCCCAACGTGTGTGTGGGAGTGGGAGAAGAGTGGGGGTGTAACGCCTTCAAAATAAACCCATAATATATAACATTAACATGCATTGATAAAAGAAAACCAATTATCATCTCATCCATCAGTTTAATCTTATTAAAAGACATTACATGTAATAACGAAAGTAAATGCCCTACGGGCTTATATCTTTCCAAGCCAACACTTGGACACAAAAATATGAGTACTAACTCATTTACACATTAAGCCCTAGGCTTGAGTTTACATGTAACATCAAATTAAAACAAAATAAATAACTAATCTAAACAGAGTCTTTAACTCCAAATCCATCCAAGCTAAGTCCTTGGAGGTAGCACATCACCTGAACCTGAAAATGATGTTCCCATATAGGGTGAGCTACAACCCAGTAGAAAGATACTAAACCAAATATAAGCATTGAATAAAGCAATAGCATTCAATAGATGGTTAACACAAATATCAGTTTCACTTTCCATTATTTATTCAACTTTCCATTTTTACCAACATGGCTCAGAACCTGGCCAGACTATGACAGTGAACTACATATCACATTAACATTTCTTCCATTTATCAACAAAACAATTGAGACTAAGGCTCATATCAAAACACTTCCATACTTCTCATTTGATACACATTTTAGTGCTGTATTAACAATATGTAAAAAACACTTCTATAAATCAATAAGCACACATAATAGTGATGCTAATGGAGTCCATCCCCTATCTCATCTCAAACAATATCCGATTTAGAGGTCCATCCCCTATCTTCTCCTAAACCGTGGAGTACATCCCCTATTTCCTCCCAAACAAATGCACATACAATGTATTAAACACTTGTCATATACAACACACAATCAAAACACGTATTTTCTGTATTAATTCAACAGTCAAAATCAATGACTTAACCAATGTGATTAGTTTCAGTTTTCCCTAATCCACATGCAATGTCTACAACAATCATGGCTATCCTCCACCGATAGCCTAAAACAGATATTTCTAAACAAGAAATAAATGTATCAACTAATATAATTCCAACATCTTCATAGGTGAGTGATTAAACTAACCAACTACACCATTTAATCAATAAATTCCTCAATACCATGAATTCAACTAAATTTCCCAATTTTTCCTAAATTAATTATACAAATTAATTTATTAATACAACTAGGGTTTTTCCCAAGATTACTAAATAACCCCCAACATATCAAAATACCAAAACTTAGAACAAAACTTATAATATGGAGTAGGAAATCCCTACCTCGAAGCGAAGAACTCGAATGGAGAAGATGACGAAAATCCAAAGTGCTCCAAACCCAAGATTGTTCAGATTAAAAGGAAGCCCTCGACTCACTCTATCTTTTTAATAAAGAACCTAGGGTAGAAACACCTTAAAAGGAGATGAAACCTAAGAGAGAAGGTGAGTGGAGGGAGAGAAAAGTCGTACCTAGGGTTTTGAATCAAAAGAATATATAAAAAACTGAATTTTCCCGCCGCCTATTTAAATAAAAAAAGCTCGCCGAAGGAAGACTTGGTCGCCGGCGACCGCAGACAAGAAATACTCGCTCGAGTGAAGGAAAGCTCGCTCGAGCCAACAATACGATGCTTCAGGTCTGCAACCCAGAAGCACACTCGAGTGACAGAGAGCTAAGGACTCGAAACTCGCTCGAGCGAAGGAAAGCTCGCTCGAGCCAAGAAATACAGCTCTCAGGTCTATACTAGACGCAATCGCTCGCTTGAGCTAAGAAGCCCTGGCTCGAGCTACAAAACACAAAACTCTACTCTCGCTCGAGTGACCAAACCATCGCTCGAGCAAAAGACCAAAAACAACAGCTCGCTCGAGCGACCAACTCCTCGCTCGAGCTAAGGTCCAAAAATCTGGACAGCAACATTAGGTTTCCAACCCAACCAACCTGCCAAAAACATCCTATAACTCAAGAATAAAGAATTAAAGGACAACAATAACAATTATATAACAACGAGATCTACGGAACATAAATCCGGATACAACAACTAACTGGGAAAAGACCGGGATCGCTATAGGGGGTCTTAATCAACTCCCAATTGGAAAATAGAGATCGGAAGATTCTAGATCTCTTAAATGGCTACATATTATAATTTTATTTATTTATTTATTTGTTTCAACTGGCCATAAATTTTGTATTGAACATCTATAAAAATTTTATATTTGTATCTCCCAAAATTTTTAATTTTTTTTTTAATGTTGTTTATCTGTTTAGTTGGATAAAATGTAAATATTTAATTTTAGGGGGATTTGGTGATAGATCCCTCACTATCTAATTTGTCTTTCAAAGGGACAAGAATTATATAAGTATTTTCAAAACCCCATAATATTTTAAAACTTGTTTCTTTTACTATATTACGCTTATATCCATCAGCTCTCCTAATAAGCCATCTTCACTGTGTATTTCAGAGTAAAAATTTACTTTGAATCACAGTAAACTTTACTCTGATTCAGAGTAAAATTTTACTCTGAATCAGAGTAAAGTTTACTATGATTTAAAGTAAAATTTTATATTGTTAAGCAAATCAACATGTTTTTAACCAAAGAAAAATTTCAGAGTAAAGTTTATTATAATTCAAAGTAAAATTTTATATTTTTAAGCAAATCAACATGTTTTTAACCAGAGTAAAATTTTACTCCGATTCAGAGTAAAATTTCTGTGTGAAATTCTTATTAGAAAGATTCTTATTAGAGAGAGAGAAAGAGAGAGAGAGAAATTGAATAGATCATCCATTAAACAAGCTGAGTATGAACAGATCAATTCAAAAACTAGTAAAATGTTACACTCTACACAAAAGTAAAATTTTACTCTGTATAAAAGTAAAATTTTACTTTGAAAAACGAGTAAACTGTCAGACTCTGAAACTAAAAGTAAAATGTTACTTTGCACAAAAGTAAAAAAGCGAAGGTAGCGTTTGTGGCGGCTGAAGTATTTGGCAATGACCACCTCTTGACAGTAAAATTTTACTGTCATTCTAACACTAGAGTAAAATTTTACTCTAATTCTCTCAAACAAAAAATAGAGCAATAGAACCAGAGTAAAATTGTACTCTCATTATTTGAAACAAAGAACAGAGCAATAGAAACAGAGTAAAATTTTACTCTGGTTCTATCAAATGAAATTAGATAAAAAAACAACAAAAATAAATCCAAAAAAAAAAAAAAAAAAAAAAAAAAAACAAACAAACAAAAACAAAACAAATTAATCAACAAATCAACCTATCTAATTGAGAAGAAAAACTTCTAAAACTCGATCAACAATCACAAATCTCAATAAAAAGAATACATGTGTTCAACAACACTCGTACACACAAATATATATATATATATACATATATTCAAAACTCAAATCTGTGTTTAAAAAAAATATGTATAACCAAACAACTCCACCAAACATGCCTTTGTCGCCTCCTAGAAGGAAGAGAGGGCGAAGAGAGAGAGAGAGAGAGAGAGAGAGAGAGAATTGATTTGTAACTTTGCAGGAGGTGATTTTGAGCAATCATTCAATGACTTTTCGATCGACGAGGCTATCATCAACGGCAAGAACATGAACTTCATGAGAATTGGAAGGCGATACGTCATCATCGTCGAAGCTTTCTCCGATCATCTTCGACGATCTCTTTCGCCGTAAAACAGCACCGAAGAATCGGAAGGTGATACGTCGTTGTCGTCGAAGCTTTCTCTGATCATCTCCGACGATCTCTTCCGCCGCGAAACAGCACTAGTTCTGATCATCTCTCTAATCCGAATCTTTTAACCTTTACCAACAAAAAATTAATTACAAATTGATCAAAAATCTGACACTCTCTGATTATATATGCAGAAGTTGTCTGTGGATTTAGAAAGGAAGAGAGTGGGGAAGAGAGTGGGAAGAATTAGTTAAGGGTATAATAGTCATATAAAATATTTAAATAATAAATTTTGTCCTTTATGCAAGACTTTATAATTATGAGGGGGTTTAGAAAGTATAATTTTTTTCTTAGTCCTTTTAACAATGAAAGAAAGGTAAAGGGGGTTTATAGCTAAATTTTCCTTAATTTTTTTAGAAAAAGTTTTAAAAAGATCATAAAAGATAAAAAATAAATAATAAAAAAATCACTCAAAAATTTATATCTAGACAACACTTACAAAATTGAAAGAAAAGTTGGTTGAGTATTTCTAGAATAACTTTACACTTATGGTTTTAAAAACTGGACCGGACCGGGCGGTTCAACCGGTTGAATCGCTGATCGATTGAGGTTCCGGTTCGAGTACACCCACTGAACTGGTCATAGTGGAAAACCGGCCTATTTTGAGAGAATCGGAAAAATCGGTGGTCGAATCGCCGAACCGGTCGTCCCGATTCCGGTTCACCGGGTTGATAAAATGAATTTTTTGTATTTTTTCTTTCTTTTCTTTCTTTCTTTCTTATTTTATATATATATATAATAAAAATTTAATTGGAAACTCTTTTTTAAGGGTCTCCTCTTGTGAGGAATTCTATCGAGAGCTTAAAATTATTTTGAAAGCTTCTATCTATTTATTAAAAAAAAATTCTTCCTAAAAGCTAAAGAAATCTATGTGGGATTCAATCAAATTTATTGGAGGGAAATTTAAAATTTTGATATTTCTCCAAAATTTTTGCTCTTCTTTCAATCAAATTATTTGAATTAAAATCATATAGAGGGAATATCAAATATTTGATTACTTTTTCCAAAATTAAAATTAATAATATTTTTAAATATATTTTTATATTTTTTAATAAAAAAAAGTATTAAGAAAAATATTTAAGATTATTAAAATTTTTAATTTATAATTTTATTACTTATATTTTTATTTAAATATAATTTTAACATATTTATGACGTCATGGTTCGATTTCGGTTCAATCCGACGGTTGAACCGGTAACCTGTCCATCTAATTATTTTTTTGGTTCACTCACCGATTCAGTTTTTAAAACATTGTTTACACTATTAAAACGCCATTCTTATAATTTGGCAAATTATTACGGTAATATGGCAAATTATAACTTTGGCAATATTATTTTAATAAAGGCCATGACTTTTGTCCAGTTCAGGATCGGACTGGACCGTGCTGTTAGGCATATGGGGCTCACAATGGGTCTCGTTTTGATAATCTGAACCGTTGAATGTGTAAAACTCGTCGAGTACTATATACTTGTAAAAAATCACGTTGATCGGATATCGATACCTATGTGAACAAAACAGTTTTTTATCAACCGTTAATTTTTTCACCGTCTATTTTTTTTTATACAAAACTGATTTGATCACATATCTATTGATATCCAATCAATATGATTGTTTACAAATTCGTAGTACTCGACGAGTTTTACAAATTAGTCGGTTCAGATTTTTTCAAACGGGACCCGTGGTGGGTCTCCACGGACCCAACAGCACGGTCCAGTCCGATCCCGGACTGGACAGAAGCCGGACCCTTTAATAAATGCCATTGGAGGTGCTGCGACGCAGAGACAGAAGACACAGGATCTTTACCCTTCATTTGACCCCCATATCTGTACCAGATCTACTTCCCAACTTTGACTCAAATCCAACCAAAATCACACAAAACTAACCCATTCACTACACTACACACTACACTAGTAGTGTCATCACCTCCATTAAGCTCTGTTTCCTCTGGATTCTGTGGATTCAACTCATGGGATTGGGCGAAGAAGAAAAAGAAAACAACCAACCCCTGTTAATCTCATCACCATACCAAGAAGAACAAGAAGAAGAAGATCGCTACAACCAGCAACAAGAATCAAACGGTGGAAATTTAATCAGACAAACATGGGTAGAGTCAAAGAAGATGTGGCACATTGCGGGACCCTCCATTTTCACCCGCCTCGCCATGTTCTCCCTCACCGTCATCACTCAAGCATTCGCCGGTCACCTCAACGATCACGACCTCGCCGCCATCTCTATTGTCACCACCGTCATCATCGGCATCACCTTCGGCTTCTTGGTCTGCTCAAATCAAACTACTTCCAACTTCACTCATTATCACTTTACTCATTTCAACTAAAAAATGTTACTATTTGCTCTATGAATTATCATATAAATAAGTAAAAAATTGACATTAATAGAATTGCAGAAAAAAGAAGAAAAAAAAAGAAGTCATTTTTTTCATTGTTAATACTATTTGATATGTTATGTGCAAGATAAATGTCAATTTTTGATTCATTCATGTGACAAATAGTTTACGAAAGTTTATATTGATATAAATTGATAGCTAAAATGATGGTGATAATGTATAATTTGCCCAAATTCTTCAATTTACAATCTCTTTTTTGTCTGACTTGTGTTGATAGCTGGGCATGGCAAGCGCGCTCGAAACACTTTGTGGCCAAGCTTATGGGGCAAAACAGTACCATATGTTGGGCATATACATGCAACGCTCTTGGGTTTTGCTTTTCCTTAGTTCAATTTTGTTATTGCCTCTTTTTGTGTTTGCTACACCTATACTTAAGCTCACCGGACAATCAGCGGCGGTGGCAGAGCTGGCTGGTGTGGTGGCGTTGTGGTTGATTCCGATGCACTTGAGCTTTGCATTTCAGTTTACATTGGTGAGGTTTTTGCAGTGCCAACTCAAGACGGCGGTGGTTGCTTGGGTTTCTGGTTTGGCACTTGCACTCCATGTGTTTGTTAGTTGGTTGTTTGTGTATAAGTTGAGAGTTGGCATTGTTGGCACTGCAATTACTCTTGATTTCTCTTGGTGGGTTTCGGTTTTGGGACTGTTTTGCTACGTGGGTTGTGGTGGGTGCCCTCATTGTTGGACTGGTTTTTCCAAACAAGCTTTTGTTGGGCTTTGGGATTTCTTCAAACTGTCTGTGGCGTCTGGGGTCATGCTCTCGTATGTACTCTCTATATCTTTCAATGATTTTGATTTTGAATTTGAATGTGAAATGTTCTTGTTATTTTTCAGGTTGGAGAATTTTTATTATAGAGTGCTGATTATAATCTCAGGGAATATGAATAATGCTGAAGTTGCTCTTGATGCCCTGTCCATCTGGTTGGATCTTTTGTGCTTTGGTTTGCTTGTTTATCTTCATTGCCAATTGAACTGTTTTTCTTGTTCTTAACAATTTAATTTGTTCTTTGTTTTTTTTTTTTTTTTGGGACAGCATTACGATCTACGCCTGGGAATCCATGATTCCCCTTGGATTTTTTGCAGCAACTGGGTATGTTGATGTTTGTAAGTCTATGTCTTTTTCTCTTTCCCTGGACTTTAAAACCAAATTGTGATCCCAAGTTAAAATTGTAAGATAGCAACAGAGGCTTATGGTGATAGAAAAGCAAAATGCATTGTATATGAGGTCCCATCCTCCAAATGAAGCCTCCTATATCTTGAAAATCTTTGTATATCTAAAACTCCACAAAGAAATAGTTTTTGTATTGCAGCATCTTTTCTCCCAAAAGAAAGGAGCATCTTCAGCACAATGTTCACATGACCCCATACCTCCTCCTCCTCATCATCATCATCGTCATCATCCCCACACTATCCTTTCACTAGAAGCATGTGTTGTGACACTTTTCACACTGTCTCCTATACCCCATAAGTAATAATATGCTGGTAGACCTTTTGTTGTGTCCATTTCAAAGTTTCTAAAGGTGAATGGGTAACGTGAGGCGTGTTATTCCTTGTGAGGGAGGTGTAAGCATTTTGAAGTTTGAATTTTTATACTAAGTAATTAAATAAAATAGGGTAAATTACACTTACACCCCTGAGGTTTGGGTTTAATACATATCACACACTGATGTTTCGGAAATTATACTAAGCCTCCTGTCATTGTAATTATTTAGACGAAATGAAGACATTGAACACATGGACACTCTGTTTTCTTACTAACCCTCCTGTCATGTTTGTTTGGGCGGACTGGATTAGGTTGGATTAGCATTTTCATGACTAATAGTCCTAGGACTACGAATCCCTTTGAATTGTGTATCCTGTATTTAGATTGAGTTAAAATTATAAGGAGGGATTAATAGTCAAGACTTAGACTTAGTTTTTCAATTTATATCTCACCTCCCTCTGTGGGATTGAATAGTCCATCATATGTGGGATATCACATCCGAATGGATTGTTAGTCCGTACTTCAATTATTTAACCAAACATCGGATTAATAATTTTATTGGACTATTAGTCCAATCCCAAACTCATGTCCACCCAAACAAACATGGCCCATAAGTAATAATATGCTGGTAGACCTTTTGTTGTGTCCATTTCAAAGTTTCTAAAGGTGAATGAGTAACACGAGGCGTGTTATTCCTTGCGACGGAGGTGTAAGCATTTTAAAGTTTGAATTTTTATACTAAGTAATTAAATAAAATAGGGTAAATTACACTTACACCCTTGAGGTTTGGGTTTAATACATATCATCCATTGATGTTTGAAAAATTACACTAATCTTCCTGTCATTGTAATTATTTAGACGGAATGAAGACATTGAACTCATGCACTCTCTGTTTTCTTACTTTGCTTTACTTCCTCATTTTTTTCCCCTCATTTTCCTTTACTTTTTTTGTCCAATGTAATTTCTTCTATTTTGCTACTAGGATTTGTTGCCTTTTATATAAGTAAAGGGTTTGTGAAATCAAACTATTTACCATAGGGGGTGGGAATGTAATTTCCAGAACGTCAAGGAGTGGGATATAATTCGACCAAATCTCAAGGGGTGTCAGTGTAATTTACCCAATAAAATATTTTAAAATATTAAAAATTAAATATAAATATATAAATGCTTTTCTCCTCAAAGCATAACACATTTCAGTGCAGAGAAGGAAACTTGTCATCATTGAAGGTGAAATCATTGTTTTTAGCTTCAATTATTGAGGTTCTGGCCCTATGAACCTTTGACATTTCAAAACAGTTGTCGTAGCGGTGTTGGACACGGGAACATGTATGGGACCTGGGGGCGAAATATCCTTAGCTCTCCGTACGCCTTGAACGTCAAGCTTCCGGTAACGACGTCTATCTCTGCAACACAAAAATGGTGAGCTGCCCGGCGGTGGTGTGGCGGAAAAACCCTCCGACGCTCAAGTCAGTTCACTGAGGAAGAAGACAATGTGAGGAGAGTGTTTGAGAGGGTGAGTTCGCATACCTCCAACGTTCGTCTCTTCCCCTATTTCTAGGCTGGCCACACAGCCTCAAGGTCGTGCGCACACTTCCTCTGCTGTCCTTCCCTAGGCGGTGGCGTAGCGCCTCTCACCACCTTACGCGTGTAAAGGTTTTGTCCTTTCACCAGTACACACTGAACTGTCTAACGGTATTGAAGCGTTCGTGGAGCAGATGTCCTCTTCTTCACACCATTGGTCCAGGTGGCGCCCTTGACCGAGATACCACAACCGGCCTGTCGCTTGCGGAAGATCACCAGCCGAGCCACATACTGCCGAGCTGTCCCTTGTCATCACATGGAAGATAGACCACCTCTGTCGAGCTACTCCTGAACCGATTCATTAGGGCCAACCGGTTGCAAGGCATGCCGGCCCCCAACCATTTCTTCTAAATCATCGGTTGCAAGGAACCATTCATCTCGGTTGGCCGGTCGGAGGCATGCTGGCCTTCCCGTAGCCTCGGCCCTGCCCGGGACATCCGATAGCTCGGACCGTCTGCGAGTCGATAGCCTGGCCGAGGTGACTTCAGCGCTTTTCGTCGAGATCTCGGACCCGCAAGTCCGTCGCGTCAATCAGGTCGGCTTCGGCGCCGCATTAGATTAATTCAGCGTCGCGCCGCTTCGGCCGTACTGTCGCGCAAATCTTCCCTCTCAATTGTCCCTTAAACCCATCCGAGCTATCGTGATTGGGTTTACCATCTCGACCGAGCCATGGTCAAGTCGCGCCACTGCCAGACCGAGCGTTGATCGGAGAGGTATCTGTTGCCGAGCTAAGGTCGAATTGCCCTTGCTAGGCCCAGCTTGATTGGAGGAACACATCGAGCCACGATTGGATCGTCTCTACTAAAGAGAGCATAATTGGCGACATATCTGCCGCCGAGCTGTCTCAATTGGCCGGCCATTTCTCCGTCCCATCAAAAGTCGCATAACCGTCTCGACACGCCTTTTCGACCACGTGGGCTTGCGCTATTTGGTCGTGGCTAAATTGTCTCCCACGCCAATTTCAAGCGATTGCTGCCGTTTGGTCTTTTCCCTCCATCAATAAACCCTATACGAAGGGTTTAGACCTTTCACTATTCGTCTTCTCTACCAGACAAACCCAAAAACCTAGCCTCAATATCCTCTGAAGCGCCTCCCCGCTTTCTCGCCATTCTCATTTGTTTCTGACGCTACATCTAGGCTCTCGAGCTCCATTTCATTCCTCATTCGTTTCAGGTAAGCTCTCGTGCCCTCCAAATCCGTTCTCCATGCCATATAGCTACTGCTTTTGTGCTTTTTATGTTTCTTGTCCCATTGTTTTTCATGCCCTTTGTTTGGGACCATTTTGGTGCTCCCCATCTTTGCTTAGAGCCAATACACCCTAGGGTGAATGAAAATAGGGGGAATAGGAGGATTGGTTGGGGCCTGCTTGCCCCCTGTTCTTCCCTAGTTCGAACTGGTTCGTCCCATTTCTGGGATGAACAGTTTGAATCTGGGTTGGGCCGAGCTAAACGCTCATTTAGATCCGTAGGTAGAACAATAACCGAGCAAAAACTGTTTGTGGCTTCATGTAGAAGCGGCGACCGGGCTGGGTGTTCCACCAGATAGATGAGTAGAGTTAGCCGAACAAAAACCGTGATAACCTCGCTTGATACCTTGATCGAGCTAGAATCAGACTAGGAGGATTAGGGACGCGTGTAGTTAAACCGAGCTGAGACTTCTCGGTCAGAACACCAAATCCTTTCCTACGATATTTGCACTAGGAGCCGCGCCATATCTGCCGTGCTAACCCTTGGCCTAATTTTTCAATATGCAGCACAAATAGGACCGACCAAGCCCTCCAGCGTCACCACTGGTGGAGCTCAAAGCCCGAGCAACCACACAACATTTTTGACCGAGATACAGAGTGAATAAGACCGACCTAGATGGGAAAATACCGGTTTATGGTCAGCACGCCTGGCGCGATGGATGAGTTCCGTAAAGACTACAACATCCCGGACGACGTAGTCTTAGAGCTCGCTAAGAAGGGAGATACGCCATGGGGGGACTTAGACCGGTGCCCCTTTACGGTCGTTTCCATAGTAGAAGGAGGAGTCCGCTTCCCGGTGCAACCCTTGCTCTGCGAATTTTTGAGGCAGACAAGGCTTTGCCCGAGCCAAGTTTCCACCAACACATACAAGATAATAAATGGCGTCGAAATTGAACCAAGGCTCGGTCTCAATCTCGGCCTCAGAAATTTTTCACCAATGACCTTAGTAAAAATAAAGGTGGGTTTCTTTGGTACCTCAAAGTCAAGAAGGGCCGAGAAAACTCATCGAAGGCAACCTGCACAAAGAAGCCAATGACGACTTCCTCGGGTGTCCGAATTATGAGGACAGAGGCGCCCATACCGGCCTGGTACATTAGGAAAGATTTCGCCATTACGTGAGTAGCTCGACCACCGTGCTATCTTCATAATCGTCAATTTCTTTATTATTTTGCACCGATCTAACACTTGTCTTCCTCTTTGAGATAGACATCTGGCGGACTATCATCGAGCCGACCGAAGCAATCCGAGCTCGTCACCCCCGAGGAAGAGAGACAAGCCTCGAAACTACTCGCCAACAAACACACAACTACGCGCGCA
Source organism: Camellia lanceoleosa (assembly GCA_025200525.1). Lineage (NCBI taxonomy): Eukaryota > Viridiplantae > Streptophyta > Magnoliopsida > Ericales > Theaceae > Camellia > Camellia lanceoleosa. Next base: position 75,801,544 of record CM045766.1, read on the forward strand.
AAAGCCGCGGATCGATTTTCTGTGGCCCGCCCCGAACCCGATCCAACACTTCCACCGATCAGACTCGTTCCATTAACCGAAGAGCAAGAAATGGCAAAAATCCAGGCCATTAAGTCAATGATAACCGGAGAGGAGGGGGAGTCCCAACCCCCTGAGGCGGCCGGGGGGACTTCTTCAACCCCGGCCAAACCGAAGTCAGATTTGCACTTGCCAATGAGTAACAGTGGCGGCGAAGAAAAGGTCGAGAAAGGAGAAAGCCGAGAGCCTGGCCGATGAAGACTCCACCGAGCTAGCATCGAACGAGCTGGGCGACCAGTGCCGAAAGCAAAGACGAGACCGAAAATCAAGGGCAAGGGCCCACCCCGATGCAGGCGCCCGTTCAGATATCGGTGGCGGTTTCGCAGAGACTCGGTCCAGGAGGACAAGGATCACTCACTTGGTTTCAACTTGACCAAGGGGTTGGCCTTGCCCGAGTACATGAAAAGGCACGACGAGCTATCTGACCTTAAGGTCCTTCGCTCGGCAACAGAATCAATAGTGCTGGTAAGTAGAACACCTTTAGCTTCAAGTTTTTGTTCGGTTTTTTGCACGGACTCCGAATGCTAACAATCTTTCGTTTGTTCGCAGGCCGCGCAGAAGAATTATCTTGCCCATGATCGCATGATCAAGTTGCGCCAAAACCTGCGTGATGCTATCACGGAGAACAAGACCCAGAAAGCCGAGATAGAGAGGCTCAGGGCCGAGCAAGACGTGATTGTGGCCGAGCGGGATGCTCTGCAGCTGAAGGTCGACCGAGCTGACGTGGACAAGAAAGAGGCCGCGAAGAAGGCCAAAGCTCGGTATCTCGCCGAGCTCAGAAAGCTGCGTGATGCTCACAAGGCGGCCATGGACACGGCGGGCGAAGCGAAGACCGCGGATATAAGGGGGAGAAAACTTACGAGCGTCAAGTCCGAGCTACCAGGACATCTTTTTCGGTCTTGGCCGAAAGCCGCCGGAGAAAGTTGGCCTTAGTCGATTCGACATGTTCATCAACCCGCCTCTGATATATCGGTCTATATGCAAGCATATGCCAATGCCATACGTAAGCAGACTCATTGCAGAGGCGAGGAAGGAGGCGAGGAAGAAGCCGCCGAGAAACAAGCCGAGCAAACTCCATCAGAGGTGTCTCCAGATGCTGAAGATGAAGTGATTGGTCGGGATGTTGTCACGGTGGAAGGCGCCGATGAAGCCGAGGAGGGCCTGCCCGAGCAAACTGCGTTGAGCGCCGGGTTGACCGTGGAGGGGGCCGAACAAAACGTTGACCTTGATTGAAGATTTCCTTCGCGGTTGATCTGTTCAACTCTGATGGCATCGAACTTCTTGACTTCTGCTCGCACCAGCGCCTGATACTTGGCCATTCTTTCATCTTTGGCCTCATACTCCCCTGAGACTTGATTGACCACCAGCTTTGAGTCACTGAACACCATAAGGGCTGTGACCTTTATTCGCAGAGCGCTCCTTAGACCGGCGAGGAGGGCTTCATACTCCGCCTCGTTGTTGGATGCTGGGAAGCCAAGCGTAATTGCTTGCTCAATAGTCAGCCCATCTGGCAAAGTTAGCACAATTCAATGACCCATGCCTATTGGACGCCCATCGACGAACAACTTCCACGTCTCGCCAAGAAACTTCCAAAGAATCGACGGATTCTGGGAGCTTCTCAATTCCAAGTCTCTGGTAGGCTCAATCTGGTCTCCTTGCACGTCTTTGCTGGGTTCTTCTTTCGATGAGTCGTTGGCCCTTGCTATTTCGGTTAAGCTTTGCTCTTCTTCCGCTCGCGAGCCATCACATACCTCTGTTGCCAGAACCTTGGGTTGTGCTAAATCCGCATCAACCAAATCAACCGAATAGACAGGATGCGTTCCTGGGGCAAATTCCGCCACAAAATCTGCAAGGGCTTGAGCTTTGATTGCGGTGCGCGGTCGGAACTTAATGTCGTATTGGCCTAATTCCACGGCCCATTTCAGAATTCTTCCAGTAAAGTCCGCTTTTTCGAAGAGCACCTTGAGCGGGAACTCGGTTAACACCACTATTGTATGGGCATGGAAGTAGTGCGCCAGCTTTCTTGACGCCATCATGAGAGCCAACGCTAATTTTTCCAAGGGAAGATATCTCGTTTCGGCCGGGAGCATAGTCTTGCTTACATAGAAAATGGGCAAGTGCTGAATGCCCTCAGCGCGGACTAGGACAGCGCTCACCGCATGTTGAGAGACCGCTAAGTAGAGATATAACTCCTCGCCCGGCTGAGGTGTAACCAAAATAGGTGCTGAAGAGAGATACGCTTTCAAGTCCGTTAGTGCATGGTCGCACTCTTCATCCCAAAAGAACTTGGACTTCAAAGTTTTGAAGAAGGGCCTGCAACGATCCGAAGACCGGCTGATAAATCTGTTTAGTGCGGCTGCCATCCCAGCAAGATGTTGCACATCCTTTGTGGAGTTAGGGCATTCCAATTCTTGTATTGCCTTGATTTGTGACGGGTCGGCCTCAATTCTCCGGTTCGTGACCAGAAAACCTAGGAATTTCCCAGTGCCAACTCCAAAGGCGCACTTAGAGGCGTTCAGGCGAAGCTTGTGACGCTTGAGTATGGCAAACATTTCTGCCAGGTCGGCGAGGTGCTAAGACTTCTCCTCACTCTTCACCACCATATCATCGATATAGGCTTCCATAGTTCGGCCCAAGAGAGGAGCGAACATCTTTGTTACCATCCGCTGAAAGGTTGCCCCGGCGTTCTTCAGTCCGAACGGCATGACCTTGTAGCAGTATAAGCCTCTGGGGGTGGTGAAGGACGTGATCTCCCTGTCTGGTTTGTACATGGCTATCTGATGATAACCGCGATATGCATCCAAGAAGCTAAACCTCTGATGGCCAGCGGTTAAGTCCACCAGCTGGTCAATTCGTGGGAGAGGAAAGCTATCCTTTGGGCATGCGCGGTTGACAGTCTTATAATCCACGCAGACTCGCCACTTGCCGTTCTTCTTAGGAACTACCACCGTGTTAGATATCCACCGCGGGTATTGCACCTCTTCTATGGCCCCGGCTTCCAACAGATTCTTCACTTCTTCTGCCACCACTTCAAAGATGCAAGGTTGAACAAGGCTCCTCTCAGATGACCGCCACGATTGGGGAAGACATTCAACTGGTGGCAGATGAAGCTTGGGTCGACGCCAGGCATATCGTAAGGGGTCCATGCGAAAGCCTCAAAGTTGGAAACCAAGAAGTTGACATAATCCGATCGTTCGGCGCTGGACAACGACGATCCCAGGAGGAAGAACTTAGCCGGGTCGCTTTCGTCAATGCGCACTTCGACCAAATCTTCGATCGACTTTTCTCATTCTTCGCCCACGTCTTCAGGACCTCCTTTCCCTGCCCCTCGATCATCTGAACAAACCCTTTGGCCCGTACGCCATTTATCGCAACGGCTTTGTTTGGCCATCACGGTCTCCCGGACTTCTCTATTGCCGTTAGTGCCGGAAGCGCATGACTTGATGGAAAGTTGAAGCGACCGCTTGCATGGCGTCTGACCAACCTCGCCAGAATCAAATTGTAAGTCGATGGAACTTTGAGCACGAAATTCTACTTGCTTCAAAACCGACCCGCCTTGACCGCAAGATAATCTTTCCAATTGGCCATTCGGTTTGCGAGTTGAAGCCGATTAAAGAAGATGTTGCAGAGCTAAATCCTTGTCCTCCAACTTCATTTGTTTGAGCGCGTCATAATACATTATTTCAATCGAACTCCCCGGTCGATCAATATTCTCTTGATATCGAAATCTTTGACGCTGGTCACCACCAAAGCGTCATTGGCAAGATCTCGCACTTTCGAGTCTTTGGTAGAGAACGAAAGGACGTCTTTCTTCTCTGTTTTTCCCCTCTTCACCGCAGGCTGGACTGAGAGCACCTCCCTCATGTGCTCGGCCTTCTTGATCATCCCTCTCAGCTCGCAGACCCTTGCTGGTTCAATGATGCCGTGGATGACGTTGATCACACCCTGTGGGGGCGCCTCTAGGGCGACCATTCCGTTTGGCTCGGTTTGTCCAGTCGGTGCGGCCTTGACTCCTCCGTCAATATATTGGTCAAGATGCCCTGCCGCCACCAACTCCTCCAAATGCTGTTTGAGCGGCAAGCAATCCTCCGTCCGGTGCCCCCGTTCTTCATGAAAGGTGCAGCGATACTTTGGATTGAAGCCCAAGGCTTCCCAACTTGGCCGGCCAGCGGACAAAAGGCTCTGATTTCGCTCAAAATGCGGTAGATGGGAATTTTAAAGACCGTGGTAATCCCTATCCGCGCCTTCAGTTTTCTTTTGGCATCCTCTGCTGCGTCGCGGGGTGCATCACCCCGGTCATTTCTGCGACTTCTGTTTTTGTCATTTTGGCCGGTCCCTCGACGCTGATCTTTTGGTCGGTCACTAGGGCGGTTTTCCTCCTGCCCGACCGAATGAACTTTCCCCACTACCCTTCTGTCCACCGCGACCGGATTATCCTTCGCGGGCGCAGAGGCAACATCATTTTCCACACGAATGTGTTCGTTGATCCGTTGCATCAAAGATTCCATGGTGGTGGGCTGATGCATCGTGAGTGAGTCTCGCAGCCTATGTCTGACTGGGAGACCCCTCTTGTATTGAGTGATCGCCAGATTGGTAGGACAGTCGAGAATTTCGTTGTAAGTTTCCCAATACTTCGCATTGTATGCCTTCAGGGAACTCCCAGACTCCATCTTGATGCCCAGAAGGTGGTCTACCTCCTTCGGCGTTCGAGTGTTAGTCTTGAATCTGGTGACGAAGGCTTCCGCTAATTGCTGCCACCCCTCGATACTCTCCTCCGGGAGCCTTTCGAACCACTTCAAGCCAAGCTCTCCCAGACTTGCTGGGAATATGAGACACATCAAGGCATCGTTCCGTCGATACCCCGCCATCACTTGCCGGTAATGACTCACATGCATGTACGGATCCGTCTTGCCATCGTACAAAGTGAATTTTGGCTGGTGGAATCCGGCAGGGAGTGGGGTGCTCTCAATCTCTGGGGACAACGGCGTGGTTGTAAGCCTCGCCAGCTCTTTATCCACCAGTGCTGAGGTTGCGTTTCTGGGTGCCGGCATCATCACTTCTTCACTGTAACGAACTAGGGCACTCAATCTCTGGAGCGCCGACACCCTTTGAGTCTCCCGAAGACGCGCTCTCTCTTCCAGCACGTCCCTGAGATCCCTGGAACGGGAGGAGGTTGAGTATCGCGACGTCGACGATGGGCGAGAGGGGCGATAAGTCTTTGTCGCTTCGTCTTTGGACTGCCTCTCTCTTGTCCGAGTCCACGGCCCCATAGTCCCTGGTGATGGAGATTGAATGAGTCCTCCTCTGGCGATCGCTAGAACGAGGGAGGGGTGCGCCATCGAGGTTGCCCTCTCCGAATACCCTTCCTCACTTGGCGCTTGAAGCTCCATCTCCGCCGCCATCCTCTGAATGAGGGCTTCTTGGTCCTTGAGTTTGTGCTCGCGCCTCATGGGACTTCCTCGCCGCTGACCCTCTGGACTCGTGGAACGATCGAACTCCTTCCACGCTTGTCGCGCTCCTCGCGAAGTGGTTTCCAGGCCCGCCATGGTTGGAACATTAGGGGGGCCTTCTCTCCTCCGCACATACTCTGGAGTGACACCATCGACGACGGACAGCGGAACTTCGTCGTTGTTGGCCATGGAAACGGTCGAAGAAGCTTACAGAACAAGGGTTGAATATCAAAGATTTCCCACAGACGGCGCCAATTGTGCGGGGGCGAAATATCCTTAGCTCTCCATACGCCTTGAACGTCAAGCTTCCGGTAACGGCGTCTATCTCTGCAACACAAAAATGGTGAGCTGCCCAGCGGTGGTGTGGCGGAAAAACCCTCCGACGCTCAAGTCAGTTCACTGAGGAAGAAGACAATGTGAGGAGAGTGTTTGGGAGGGTGAGTTCGCATACCTCCAACGTTCGTCTCTTCCCCTATTTCTAGGCTGGCCATACAGCCTCAAGGTCGTGCGCACACTTCCTCTGCTGTCCTTCCCTGGACAGGTGGCAGCGCGCGCCTCTCACCACCTTACGCGTGTAAAGGTTTTGTCCTTTCACCAAGATACACCGAATCATCTAACGGTATTGAAGCGTTCGTGAAGCAGATGTCCTCTCCTTCACACCATTGGTCCAGGTGGCGCCCTTGACCGAGATACCACAACCGGCCTGTCGCTTGCGGAAGATCACCAGCTGAGCCACATACTGCCGAGCTGTCCCTTGTTATCACATGGAAGACAGACCACCTCTGCCGAGCTACTCCTGAACCGATTCATCAGGGCCAACCGGTTGCGAGGCATGCCGGCCCCCAACCATTTCTTCTAAATCATCGGTTGCAAGGAACCATTCATCTCGGTTGGCCGGTCGGAGGCATGCCGGCCTTCCCGCAGCCTCGGCCCTGCCCGGGACATCCGATAGCTCGGTCACTGTCTCGGACCGTGCGAGTCCAATAGCCTCGGCTGAGGCTGACTCGCGTTTGCTCGATCGAGATCTCGGACCGCGCAAGTCCGTCGTCGGCGTCGGCAGTAGTGCATTCAGATTAATTCGGCGTCGCCACGCTCGGCCGTACTGTCGCGCAAATCTTCCCTCTCATGACCCTTTATTTAATTAATTTGTTTTCGGGGGACATGCCAACTAGTTTTTTTACTCTCTAGATAGATATTGGATATTAAATGTTTACTACTTTTGTTTAGGTTTAAATAATTAATAGATCATTCATAAATATGACATAAACGATAAGAGTTAGTTTAAGAGTGAAGTTTTTTTTTTTTTAATATTAAATTAGTATTAATTTTTGTTAATTTTTATTATTTATAAATGTAATATTAATCTATATAACAAATATATATAAAACAATTTATTGTTGTGTCACTGCCATATCCGTCTCTCCATTTTTTTGAAATCACCATGTCCTGTGTTTGTGTTTGCTTCTGTGTCCATGCTTCTTAGTTCTGGCTCGAGCCTTAGCTTTGTGTCGTTTCCTTGATTGGTCATTTCTTGATTTTCACATGGAAGCAAGTAGTCTTCAGGCTTATGCACAAAAAGGTGTATAAGATGCACACCTCATACTGTGATGCTCTAAGCCTTTAAGAAGTGTCACCTAAAAATCAAAACTTCAATGCATTTTGACTTAGCCTTGCCTCAAGGCTAGCCTCTATAAAGCTTTCTAAAAATTATTTTTCCATTAATTGATCTAGGTCTTAGGTTGAGCACCATGGTCTATTGATTAAAGGCATTCCTTGAAAATTTTATTTATTGTGGCGTGGCAATCATCATATTAGCTTTTGTGTATTACATGGACTTTGAGATGAATGTGTTTCTTCTGTTAGGTTTCCTATTAGGCATCTTTTGATGCATGATATATTTCTACAGGCATTTTTTTTTTTGAACCAAAAACCTGGTATTTTTGTTATACCACAAGTTGGATTAGTGTAGATTTCATTGTCATTCCATTATTGAGAATGTATCCACCTTGGTAATAGAGCATGCCTTCAGACATTATGGAAAACATAATTTGTTGATCTCTTTTTCATGGAAGTCTAAACATGCCATTATTTGTTGGTTGATCATCAATTTATATGTAGCCATTACTATCTGGATGCCCCTTCATACTGCTCTTTCTATCCCAGTGCTTCTTTTTTATTTTATTTTGTCGTTATTAGAGAAGTGCGACAGCAGCATCCATGTGTGACATTGAACTTTTGACGCATCTGTTATTAGCTGGTTTGCAGACCTTTATCAATCAGAAGAAAAGAAACTAGATGGTATTTGATGTGGATCATCTTCTCACCTATTTTGTTAGTAAATTAATAAAGCATGAGATCTCACTTGTCAGTTTCGATGTTGATTTTAATCATGAATCGTGATGAACTATGAAAATTTGAATCATTGATGAAATATATTTAAAGAGAAGAAGCTGTTTAATTCATGAAGTTTTAAAAGTCTGGTGTAAACCTCCAAACCTCGTGCCATGTTCTTTGTATCTAAAATGGCGTGGGGAATAAAATTACAAGTTTGTTTGGTTTCAATTTTTTGGATTCAATTTTTCGGAAATTGAGTTTTTTGCTTTTTTTTTTTGTTTTTGTTTTTAGTGAATATGTTAGAATTTTATGCAATTTTTTATATTTTTTTAGATGCATCTTACTTAAATGTATCTAAAAAGTAAAATATTTGTAAAAAAATCAATAAATACACAAGAATACAAAAAATGTATTGAATTCTCGCTCTTTTTTTTTTAATATATATTTTTGGTATTTAGTGAATTTTCTAAAAAAAAAATCACAAATATTATACTTTTTAAATGTATTTATGTTAGGTGTATCTAAAAATTAAAAAAAAATTGCTTAGAATATTAAAAAAATTCAGTAAAAACAAAAAAAAAAATACCGAAAACAAAAAATTTCAATTTTCCGAAAAATGAATCCTGGAAATCCAAACCAAACAATGCAAAATGATGATGGTTACATCATGAAGTGGTATGTTTTTGGCCAAAGAGAGACTCTGTATTGATTCTAAAAATGGTATGGAACTTTACTGTGATTTCATCACTTGAAAATGGAGATGGAGACTCGGTTTTAGTTTTAGTAGTGGATGAGTGGAGCCAACGAAAGTGAAACTGGTTAGCACAGCACTCCTGTAACAATGGAAAATTATATATTGGCAATATTGAAGAAAATAATAATCAAGCTTTTCTAACCATGTGATCTACTTGAAATACAGGGTACGTGTAGCTAATGAACTTGGAGCAGGCAATGCAGAAGGTGCCAAGTTTGCTACTATCGTCTCAGTTTTCACTTCCCTAGTTGTGGGTCTTTTCTTTTGGTTTCTGATCGTAGTCTTCCCTGATAAGCTTGCGATGATCTTTTCTTCAAACACTTCTGTAATTACAATGGTCAATGAACTAGCATTATTGCTGGCATTTACTGTTCTTTTCAATTGCATTCAACCAGTACTCTCAGGTGTGATGACTATCAAGAAACTTGGATTTTACTCTTTAGGATCCAAATTAAAGACTGGAGATAATTTTTTTGTGTTGTATTTGTTTGTCAGGTGTGGCAGTCGGATCTGGTTGGCAAGCATTGGTGGCATTTATAAATATAGGCAGCTACTATATTGTTGGAGTTCCTCTTGGGGTTATCTTGGGCTGCTTGCTCAATTTTGGCATTAAGGTATTTCATACCTCACTCCAAATTCTGAGACTGTTAACAGGCAAAAATTTGAATTTAGTCCTTTGTTGAATTAGTTTGAATTCTCAAATTACCTTTCATTTCATGTTACACCGAGCTTATGCAATAAAGCAACTGCACTATCAAGTAATGAACAAATTTCAAAGCAATTCTCAAATTACCATTTTTTGTGTGCTCCATTTTAAGTACAAGCTCATTGACCAAATTGTATATCCCTGATTTAACATGCACAAATCAATATATTATAGGGTATCTGGGCTGGAATGATCAGTGGGACTGTGGTTCAAACATTGATATTAGCAATCATCACTGTCAGATGCAAATGGGAAAAAGAGGTAAACAGTGCTCTTAATAGAATGATAATTTTTCTATTTTTCATAAAGCAATGACCATCTAATTTTGGTAGATATTGCTCACAGGTGCAAACAGCTCGCATTCATATGACTAGTCAGGCAGCAACCGAATGATGACCACAGTATGGAAAATGCATAATTGGAATTCTTCTACTCAAGAAAATCTGATGTCTGTATGAATCACAACATTCATTATTAATTTAATTCATGGTTGGTAAGGGAAGTATGTAAGTGACTTATTTCTTGTCATTCTTGTTTTTGATCATTTGAGCTCTGGATTGAAATGGGCTTGGTGTCATATTGTCATCAGTCTAAATTTTGGAAAAGTTTGTAAATCTCCTTTACTAGAGCATTGTTTTTAGTAAATTATGTTTCCCCCTAGTGTTTGATTTGCGTGTGCGTGGGCATTTTTTCTTTTTCTTTAAAAAAAAAAAAAAAAACTGAGTTTTAATGAAGAAAATATAGCAAACCATGGCCAGTCTTGGACATAGACAACCATGGCCAGTCTTATCTATGAGTTGTTATACCATAAAAGGGCGACCTAATACACGACTCCTGCTAAAGTAGAGCCCAGGAAGGACAGAATGTGTGCAACCTTTGTTCAATTTTTAAAGAGACTGTTTTCCTTGGACGTGTGCCACCAAGACGCTAACAACAAGTCTTACTATTGAGCTAAGTCACTCTGTCGGGTATTTTATAATGTCCTAATTGAAACTTTTGCTTTTGGAAAGCTCAACTTGTTAGGCCATGACTTTGAATTATCTGTGGCTAGGGTTGGATATGGAGGCCAAAACCTTGGACAATTTGATTCTTCTGGATTGCCCAGAGTAGGGTTTGAGGACAAAAAAGGATACCGGTTAAAATGATAACCAAAATCTATTAACTTTTCAATTCTTAAATTTGAAGAATGTCATAGCTTCATGATTGCTGGATTCAAAATTTTGTTATGTCCTAAAGTTTAAAGCCTTAGCATCTTTTCGTTTTTTGTTTTCATTTTTCGGAAGCACAGAACAATTCAAATAATACAAATCAATTGAAAATTGAAATAATATTCTTACCTTGTTGGTAAAACATCCTTTAAAAATTACTACTTGAAGGGATGTGGAAAGAACTCCAATTTTATCTGCTATTGCTATGAAAATCAAAACAGAAGAGATAATAATATATCAAATTTGGTAAATTAAAAACAACGCAAAAGTGTAGAGAATTACTTTGACTCCACTCTCTGAAGATCCTATAATGTTAGTTTATCCTTAATTGGAATTGGTGAATTCCTCAACCAATTTTGTGCACAGATAAAAAATGCTTCACAATTTTTGGAGTTAACAAACTACAAAATAGGTCAAGTACTAACTGCAGATTCCAAATCAACAGTATAGGAATGGATGAAATGTCACCGTGCCATAAGATAAAGCACATGCTATGTAGAAGCCTCCATTTCCATCAAGCTAAAATGTCGAAGTGTGGGGATTCATCTTCAACCTCTATCTTCCAAATCAATTTAATGAACCACACCTTCTTCTGCATACAAGAATCGATAGCAACGTGAGTTTTACTGCCTGGCTTTCGGTCTTCTTGATTCAACTTTAAGCTTACCGACTTTGACTCAATATCGGGATAGATGCGAGCTTAGGAATCAACTTCATAATAGATAGGTGCACACTTACTTGAAATTTGGTATGCCTAGTCTAAGCTCCTCTGGTGTGCCTGAGCCGAGTAGTCTTTGCCTGCACAAGCAAGCAGATTAGCTCCCTCATTCTCTTATTGTGCCCCTCTGGTGTGCCTGAGCCGGTAGTCTTTGCCTGCACAATCAAGCAGATTAGCTCCCTCATTCTCTTATTGTGCCGGAAGCCACCAAATCATCCATTCTAACATCATTCCTACCCATGGGGCGGAAACAAAATTTCATTTGAGGGGATGCTGAATTGGTATTCCCTCATATTTTCATTCGAATTAATGAATTAGATATGGATCAAGCTCCATCTCAATTTCATCCTATTAACAGCACAACACAATTCCTGGTAACTTTTTTTTAATAGTAATTTCAGCTCAATTTTTTCTTATAATCTTCCGATTACAACTCAATTTCTATAAAATTATTTTTAAAAAAAATATCAGTTTTAGCAAATAATAGACCCACATGTAATCGATAATTTCAGTGAATTATAAATGGTTGTAAAACAAAGTAGTCAAAATTTAATAATATCTTTTCAAATTTTGAAAAGACAAAAACATAGTGCTTCGATGATAAAATGATCACAAGTTCAGTTGGCGAGTGTGTTGGATAACTGCTCTTGCACAGCAAACAATTCATATGCGACTTAAAAACAAAGGGATGTGTTCTTATGCACAATTCATAACATTACGTAAATTTTTATAAAATTATATAAGTAATTTTATAAAAGTATGTAAGTTGAATATAAATTTGTATAAATTTATTCATAAAAATTTTCAAATTTACAAAATCAAGCAAGTTTTAAACTTAGATTAGTCATCTCATAAAAATATATAATTTAAATCATAAAATTGCAGAATAAATGTGCATACATATGGTATATAATGCACACCTAAAAGTTTTCACAAAAAAAATAAAAAATAAAAAAAAATAAAAAATCAACAGAGCTACTCTCTATACGTTTTTCATGGCAGATTAAATTGGAGGAGATTGTTAGTGAAGAGATTATTAATGTGGAGATTGTTAGTGATGAGATGGTTAGTGAAGAGATTATTAATGTGACAATTATTAGTGAAATGATTAAGTAAAAGTGTGTTTGTTTTGATAATAGTGTAGGAGATAGTTAATGATAGGATTGTTAAATTATTTTTAAATAAAATAAATTAAAAAATTATTTCTATATCAAAAAAAATTAAAATAAATATTAAAACAAAAGGTGTACTTGGGATTGTTAAAAAATAAAAAGTTGGCTGGCTGAATGTTTTTTTTGGCCAACCAGCTATGTTTGTAAAAACAAATAAATAAATAAATAAAAATGCACTGCACCGGACATCTTGACAGATATTTGAGTGGACGACTGGATAGACTAAAATTGCTCATTATTTTCTTAATCCTACTCGTTTTTCAACCAAACTAATCCCCTATTGAGCAACCCAGATTGTGAAGCCGACCCTCACAAACAATACCAAACATATTGTGGGTGAGACTCACAACAATCCTACCCCAATCCGATGGCTGGAGCGGCCAAACAAACAGGGCGTAAGTTTGCACCAAAAGAAATCCAGCAGCAGACAGCAGAGGATCAATCACCAAAGTCAACCACATCTATTTCATACTTCTTTTTATTAGTTTTTTTGAATGAGTCTCTTCTTCTTCAATCACCAAAGTCAACCACACTTAATCACGACCAACAAAAATTGGGAGTAGTACAATGGAAGTGGCCTAATATTTATATGACAAGTCTCACTTTTTTAATCATAGGATCAACATCATGATTAGCATTATACACAGTGAAAGAAAATTGAGCATACTTAACGTGGATCTAAAATCACAACAACAATTAACAAATAATTAATCTTCTCAATGTTGTAATACATTTAAAATTTCAATTTCATTTTTATGATCTTGTTAAAAAAGAACTTGTTCTCATAACTTGCCAACTCAAGCGGAGATCTTGAATTCAAAAAAGAAAAAAAGAAAAAAAGAAGTAAAAACTCACATGCTTAAAGACTCGAAGACCTGCTCGGTTATCATATAAAAGCTCTCTAGAAACTTATAAAGACTAGTGGTTGGGTATGTGATTTTTCATTAATTATTAGTATTGTAATTATACATATTTTTTAGATTGATATGTGATATGTATACAAAGTATGAAAATTTGTACGGTTAAATTAATCTGTATCCAAAATACAACTAAGTAAAAAATGAATACATGCTGGCTTAAGAATTTAAATGATAAATGAGAAATTTTATAAATATAAATATTAATTTATGGCTAGATTGTTAATATCACAATCTTATCTTAAACAATAAACAAGAAACAAGAAACAAGAAACAAGAAACAAGCCCTTTAAATATATAGTATTATACAAATTTTTTTCTATCAACTTCTCACTTTAGTTTTTCATAATTCGTACCTGTAATACAATTCAAGGTATGAAATTAATTACACGATTACACAATTTTGTTTAATAGTTCATCTCATAATATAAATTCATTAAACCCATTGTTACATACTATTTACATATTATTGGTATAAGAAGGCATTAATATCAATATGTAGCATATTTTTATACATCAAAAATTGTTGAATCTTATTTTTTGTGTCACAAATATTTTGCATGATGAAAAATATAACATTAGTCATTAGTATACAATTACTATACAATTTGAAGAGAATATTGCTCCAGTTGCTCAAGATTAGATTGTGTAGTCATTTCATTTTGTAACTGTTTTTCTGTTTCAACTCAGGTTGAGTTAGCTTGTCTACTTCAGGTTGGTTTAGCTTTAAGTTGGTTAGTGGTCTAGTTAGTGCTGTACAAGATATATACATTTGTCTTCCTTCTATAATTCTTTAATAAAAAGAAAAATAGTTGGTTTCTCTATATGGTATCAGAGCAACCTATGCTCCCACGAGCTTCGATTCTCTCTCATGGCTGAGTTACCTTCAAACCTCTCTCCCATTTTATCTTCCACTGTTGATTCTTCATTACCTTCAAATTTGACTCTCTTGATTTCTAATCTCAGTTCGTTTGTCACTGTCAAACTTGATTCCACAAATTTTTTGATTTGGAAAAATCAATTTCACAACATTCTTAGGGCTACGAATTTGCTAGGGTTTGTTGATGGATCTTCATTGTGTCGAAATTAAGGCTCAAGATGCCCTTTGGAAAGGAGGTCTTCAATCCGGAGTATCTTCGTTGGCAATCAATCGTCGCACCTTCTCGGTTGTATTCTCGCTCGTTATCTCCTTCGATTTTTCATCCGTTCTTCATCTCCATTCTTGCGCGAAATCGGGCTGACTCTGGATAAACGGTTTACGTCTCTTTCACGCTCTCATATCCACCAATTGAAGAACAAATTGAACTCTATTCGCAAGAAATCAGATTCAATGGAGCACTACTTGCATCAGATTAAGGAAATTGTTGATCAATTGCATCTGGCATCTGCTTCGATTGATGATGAGGATATTGTTTTGATTGCCCTAAACGGTTTGCCCTCTGAATATGACTCCTTCAAAACGGCAATCCGAGCTCGTTCTGAGAGAATTTCGATGGAGGAATTATCTGCCTTGCTCTGCTCTGAGGCAATTCATGTTGAGAGTAAGGTCACTTCCTCTGATCTTACTGTGGCTTATGCTGCGTTCAAAGGTTCTTCGCCAAAGTCATTTGCTCCATCTACTTATGGACGTTTTGCTTCCACTCAGAGGGGCAGAGGTTCTTCTTATCGTAGTGGCTCGCGCTTCTATAAGCCTGGTCGTGGTTCCTTCCGTGGCAGATCTTCCACTCATGGCCGTGCTTCCTCTGGTTCTTCTTGTCAAATTTGTGGCAAAACTGGTCATAGTGCCTTTGACTGTTGGCATCGGCTTGATCCTGGTTATCAACCTCATGATTTCTCCTTCACTACTTCACAGTCACAGGGGCACGGGTTATCCTCCTCTGCATCACAAGTACAGGGGCCTGGTTCTAGAGTTTTTGTGTCTACATCTGAGCATGAACATGGTTATTCATCACAGTCTCCTATCTCTCCGTGGTTTCTTGATTCTGCAGCTACAGACAATATTACGAATGATCTCACCAATCTGAGTGTTTACCATCCTTACTCCGGCCCTGAGCATGTGACTATGGGTAATGGTTCCTCTATTCCTATTCACCATACTGGTAAAGGAATCCTTTCTACACCTCCTATTTCATTTAAATTGAATTCTCTTTTGCATGTTCCCTCAATCTCTTCTAACCTTGTGTCTGTTCATCATTTCACTAAAGACAATCACTGCACTATTACCTTTGATCATGATGCTTTTATTGTTCAGGACAAACACACGAAAGTTATACTTCATAAAGGCTTCCATATCAATAGTGCATACCGGTTCTTTGTTCTCTCCACTTTGTCTTCTCCTCATGCGCTTCTCAAGACTACTTCATCTGTCTCACTGTTTGGCATCACAGTTGGGGCATCCGTCTTCTCTCAAATTTCAACATTTGCATTCTCATGTGCCTACTAAGCCTCTTACACATTGTATTTCTTGTTACATTTCTAAAAGTCATAGGCTTCCATTTCAACTTTCTTCTTCTCATTAATAAACCACCGTCCTTAATACAGTGATGTGCAGGGTCCTTTTACCCCATCATGTCTGGTTTTCGATTCTATGTTTTGTTCATTGATGAATATAGCAAATTTACCTGGCTTTTTCCTTTACATTACAAGAGTGAAGTCTTCTCCAAATTTGTTGCTTTTAAAGCTTTTGTGGAAAAACAATTTGGTTTTCCTCTCACTGTGCTTCGCACAGATGGTGGGGGTGAATATTTTAGTAATAAAATGGCTGATTTTCTTCTTAAACATGGCATTCTTCATCAGTCTACTTGTCCTCACACTCCATCCCAAAATGGAGTCGCTGAACGCAAACATAGGCATTTAACTGAGACTGCCACTGCTCTTTTACATCATTCTTCTCTTCCTCTTGAGTTTTGGTTTGATGCTTTAGCCACTGCTACCTATCTTATTAATCGTTTACCTAGCACGTCGCTTGCTCATTCCACTCCTTTTGACATGCTTTATCATCATCTTCCTGATTATAATTTCTTAAAAGTGTTTGGGTGTTTGTGTTTTCCGTGGCTTAAACCATATTTTCCATCTAAACTAACTCCTAAATCACTTCCCTGTGTGTTCCTGGGTTATCATCCTTCTATTAAGGGGTATCGCTGTTTGGATCCATCTACCGGTCGTATTTACATATCTCGTCATGTTGTCTTTCATGAAACTGTGTTTCCTTTTCAGAAATCTGAATCTTCTTCTTTATCTGTTTCCACTCCTAGTTCTTCTTCTTCTTTTTCTTGGTCCTCTCCTTCTCCTGTTCCCATTTCAGCTACAGTTTCTCCTCCAACTTCTGTTGCTCCTGTCCTTGATAATTCTGCAGCACAGTCTCGGGCTACCTCTTCTCCCTCTTCTTTTTTATCTTCCCATGCAGGTTCTGTCCCTACTTCTCCTGTTATTTCTCCTCTTGGTATTCCCATTAACAATATTTCTATTCATTTGCCTCCCCTGTCTTCTTCTCCATCCTTGCCAAATATTCATCTTATGCAAACCCGGTCCAAAACTCTTGCCTCCACTTGTCTCTTATCTGCTTCTTCCCTGTCTTCTTCTTCTTCTTTGTCTGATATTGAACCTGTTTCTCACAAGGTTGATCTTACCAGTCCTCTTTGGACCCAAGCCATGAAAGATGAGTTTTTTGCCTTACAAACACAAGGTACTTGGTCATTGGTTCCTCTTCCACCTCACAAGAATGTCATTGGTTGCAAGTGGGTCTTTCGCATCAAACGCAATTCTGATGGTTCCATTGCCCGACACAAGGCTCGTTTGGTTGCTAAGGGTTATTTACAAGAAGAGGGTCTTGATTTTCATGAAACCTTTAGTCCCGTTGCCAAGCAACCTACCATTCAGATTTTTCTTTGTATGGCTCTTCATCATCAGTGGCCGCTCAAACAGTTAGACATCTCTAATGCCTTTTTACATGGCCGATTAGATGAAGAAGTGTTTATGCTTCAACCTCCTGGCTTTGAGGATGCTTCTCTTCCTTCTCATGTTTGTCGGCTTCATAAGGCTCTCTATGGCTTGAAATAGGCCCCTAAGCAGGTATTCTACTTTTAGCTCTTTTTTGTTGTCTCACGGTTTTGTCAATAGCAAATGTGATACATCTCTCTTTGTTCATCGACCTTCTTGGTTACATTACTTATCTCTTGGTCTATGTTGATGACATTTTGCTCACCGCAACAATCCCACTCGGCTTAGTCTCTTATTGATCAAATGCATCTTGCTTTCTCTATGAAGGAGCTTGGTGATCTTTCTTACTTTCTTGGGATTCTTGTTCACTCTTCTTCTCAGGGTATTTTCTTTCCCAAAGAAACATATGCTTACGAGATTCTAGTCAATTTGGTATGCAATCTTGTAAGCCTTGTTCCACTCTATTCTTTGTCAAGGCTTCTGTGTCGCCTAGTGATTCTTTGCCCTTCTCTCAGCCATCTCTTTACCGCAGCCTTGTTGGTGCATTGCAATACTTGACTATCACCAGACCCGATTTATCCTATGCTGTCAATCAGGCTTGTCAACACATGCATGCCCCTTCTCTTGGTCATTTTGCTGCTCTTAAGCGTCTTCTTCGGTTTGTGAAAGGCACTCTCTCTCATGGTCTCTCCTTTTCTCCTGGGTCTTTCTCTTTACAGGCTTATTCTGATTCCAATTGGGCTGGTGACCTTCAGGATCGCAAATCCACCTCCGGCTATTGTGTTTTTCTTGGGTCGAATCTCATTTCTTGGTCTTCCAAAAAGCAACCCACTGTGTCACGTAGTTCTACTGAGGCTGAGTATCGCTCTCTTGCTAATACCACTGCTGAGCTTACTTGGTTAACTATGTTGCTTGCTGAGTTTGGTATTCCTCAGTCCTCTTCTCCTACTCTTTACTGTGATAATCTCTCTGCCCTTTCTCTTGCCACCAATCCCGTGTTTCACTCTCGCTCCAAACACATTGAAATTGATTGTCACTTCATTCGCGACAAAGTTGCTGCCAAGCTTATTCATCTCAAATATGTTCCTACTGAAGCCCAGGTTGCTGATATCTTCACTAAGCCCTTGTCTGCGTCTCGTTTTCACACTCTTGCTGCCAAACTCATGGTCTTTCCTTCGCCCATTTGTTTGCGGGGGACTGAAGAGAATATTGCTCCAGCTGCTCAAGATTAGATTGTGTAGTCATTTCATTTTGTAATTGTTTTTCTGTTTCAACTCAGGTTGAGTTAGCTTGTCTACTTCAGGTTGGTTTAGCTTTAAGTCGGTTAGTGGTCTAGTTAGTGCTGTACAAGATATATACATTTGTCTTCCTTCTGTAATTCTTTAATAAAAAGAAAAATAGTTGGTTTCTCTATACAATTATCATAAAAAAATAAATATAAAAAGTACAATTATTGTCATGATGTAGGTGTTTTGCAAAGTCTTGATTTGTTATTGAAAGTGTTTATTGTGAACACTTATTTATATGACATGTATATATATATATATACGAATTGAATATAAGTTAATAGGAGAGCAATACACAATTTCACAGTTTTTTCCTAGCAAAAATAATTATATTACTAAAGCGATACATATTAGAAAATTAAAGTATCCGATGGTAAATTTATATATGCAGATATTGACATATATAAGATATCACAAAAGTAGTATATGAAATCTTTTACAACAATATAATACAGGTAATAATGAGGAGTTAATTATTCATAATTAAATAGTTGGTCATAATGTAAATGTTTAGTGTTATATTTTTGTGTTTGCACTCTTTTTTAATTAGATTATTAAATTCACATAAATATTGAAAGGAATTTGTGAATAATTTGTGTAAAATAAGAGATTAGTGAAGAAAGATTTAAAGAAAAAAGAAGTTCATAGTGTTTGGTTTGGTTTATTTTTCCAAACTTTTGTTTTGAATTTTTTAGTTTTCATATTTTTTTGTCTTTGGCACTGTTTTTTTTTAATAACCATTTTTATTTTCTTTTTAGATTCACTTAGTTTCATACATTTTCATTTTCTAATTTTATTTTTAGATTTAGATTCACTTAATCTAATAAACTTAAAAAATAATTTGTTGTGCATTATTTTTGGAAAAAGAATTATTAATATTAAATAATAATAATAATAATAAATAATAAATAAAAATATTTTTGAATTTATAAATATTTTTACCAATATTGTATTTTTTAATTCTGTTTAGATTATTAGATATTAGATTTTCATGTAAAAGTATAGTTTAAATATAAAATATGAAGAAATTTCAATATCTTTAATCATCAAAATTGAGAAAATATGAAAACCAAAAATTAAAAAACATATTTAAAAAATAAAACTAACGAAAGTGGTTCTTATTTAGAATTTTGACATCATACCTTGGTTATTAAATTATCATATAAAATATTACAGTTCATAAAATATAATTTAAACAAAAAGAAAGTGTATAAAGATAATCTGCGAATTTTTGAGATGCAACACAAATCTTTGTTTTAAAGATGCATGCACTCCTCTGTCTAGATTCAAAAAAATGCATATAACTCTAAGATTCAACGAAAATTATTCATAGCGATTTGATGTATGATGGACAATTGTAAATATTAAGTATATCAGTATAAAAGCAGACACATGAAATAAGAATAAGTAATTATTTTTTGTTCTTCATTTATCATCAATATAAAAAATAGGGAGTTTTTTTTTTTTTAATAAGAAGGGAGACGATTTGTTTATATTTATATAGAACTCTTGGAAGCAGATATATCATTTTTTAGTATTCAACTCCAAAAATAAAGACATAATTGGTTTATATAAGTTTCTTCATGACTTGTAGAAAATATTAGAAAATTTGAAAGGATAAAATTGAAATTATAGTAGCAGTAGATTTTGATTCTCCTCGGATCCTTCTCCTTGATAGTATATTTAACCTCAATTTTGAAATACAAATCTTTATCTTCTAATCTTTCAATTACTTTTGATACTCAATTGCATTGTTTAAAATTAGAGCAACAATGATTTTCACTTACTATATTTTTAAACCATATCATACTTATCATCTTATTTGTCAATAGTAATACAATAATAGTGTAATTTGACATTATTTATAGGGGGTGTGTATAAATTATATTAAAATTATGAAACTAAATATAATTTTGCCAACCCACATACGCGAAGTCCGTATAGTTTACTTTTATTTTAAAAAAAAAAAGAGAAGATGAATTACATTAAATCCTCATAAATTATGAATAATTTATATTTTGTCTCTTGAACTTCAAAACGCAACAGTTAACCACATCAAACTATTTTCTTTTTACAATTCACACCTTTAGTTAGGATTCTGTCACAAGATTTAAAAGAAATCAGGTCATGTGTAAATCACATGACACATTTATTGAATTTTGAAAACAATAATGTTGTTATTGATTTGCTTAGGACAATAATACTCTTATATATTGATTTATTTGAAGTTTGTCTCTTTTTTACTTTAATGGCAAAGTGCAAACAAAATCATTAGATAATTATTGTTTTAAAAATTCAATAAATGTGTTATGAGCATTAAATGATTTAATTTTGTGTAAACCTTTAACATAATCCTAATAAAAATGGTTAATGGTAATAAGATAATATTTTTAAGTGATTAAATGTTGAATTTTGAAATTTAAGGGATAAAATGCAAATAGATCATATTTTCAAGAGATTTATTGTCATTTACTTTAAAAAAATTAGGAAAAAGAGTGTCTTTGTTTTTTTTCTTCAACATTTTAGGAAGTTAGAGTTGTTAAATTTGTTAGTAAAATTAGTATACAAAAGTGTACCACTTAAAGGGGCCACTGTTGATCCATCAGCTTGAATCATTGACCTCTCCTCACTACATCTAGAGGTGCAACTACTTGCCAAAGTGTCACAATGGCGTTCGCAAATATATATATATATATATTTTATAGGAAATGAAAAAAAGAAAGAAAAAAGAGAGGTGTTTATAGGGAATTAGGGGGACAGAGGCAACCCCAACAGCTAAGCACTTAGTTACTTGCAAGTTGCAACGGTCATGATTCAACGGTTCAATCTGAAAAATGTCACATGGGCTCCAAACCGATTCCACATTCCAATCAAAGGTGGAGCCATTGCATTTGCATTTTGATTTCTTTCCCAAGTCTTGCGGTCGTGTCAAATGGGTTGTCTTTTGGGGCTTTGACATTCACTTATGTCATTTTATGACTTCGAGCTCTGTCAAAGAGGGGCAACTGTACACTCCTCATTTTTTACTGCCCTTAAGACTTAGGCACCACAAGTTGATCACTTGATGATGAAATACTACACTATACATACGCTTAATTTTCTCAGCAAGAAGCCTCGGTTCTCGAGTTTTAGAGCCTAGAACCTTACACCACCTTTAAACCAAAACCTAATTTTTCCAAGCCTGACCATCCAGAGGCTTGCTAGCCAACAGGTGGCTGGCTAGCCAGAAATTAGTGGTGGTCGTCCCTCACCTGGCCAGCTGGCCGGCCAAGTTTATTGGCTGGCAGATATTTTGCTGCCAGTTGTTCCCCCATGTGCATGCACTGCACTAGCTGGCTCAATATAGATATTTCTGATTGAGGCATCAGTGTTTCTATATATAAAGGACCATACCTTATGTTTTTAGGTTAGAAAAAATTCCAAGAGCTCAAATTCTTGAAAATCTCTCTCTCTCTCTCCCTCTCTCTCTCCCTCTATATATATATATATATATATATCTTGCAAAACACAGACACTTTACCTATACTTCTTAAACCAATATTTAGCTCTCATTGCTGAGACTCTTGAGTTTAAATTTCAACTCTTGAGGGTGCTTAGTTGTGGGTTTGTGAATCAAAGAGTTACTCTTATTCAAAAGGTATAACATTAATCTTCTTTACATTACTTCTCCTCTATTTTTTCTTGCTGTTTTTGTATTGGTTTTATACTATTTTTATGGGCTGAAACTTGTGGCTTAAAACTATCAAAGGTGAAGGGATTAACCTCCATTCTTTGAACCTTGTTTTCTAAGATTTTGCCCTTATGTTTCCCACTTCTTTCTTAACTTTTTTTCTAACTTTTACCACTATTTTTCAGAGTTTTTCAGAGGCTAAAAATGTGATTTTGAAGTCCCAAAAAATGGAGGGGTTAGCCACCCCTCCTTAGGCTTGCTTACTAGCTTCATTTCTCCATTATTTTAGCCCACTTTTTCTACCTTTTCATACTAATTCCAACACTATTTTTGTGAGTTTTCGGACTATTTTACTGTGTTTAATTCATTCATGCTTCGTATAGCATGCTTGTAATGTTGTAGTCCTCATAGGTTTGGTGGTTTAGGCCTTAGACACCAACCTATTTGAGTTGATAGCTTCTATTTTATGCTTTTCATACATGTGTTCACACTCGCAATAACCATTTCTGCACTCTCCCTCATTTCTTTGTTTTATTTGTTTGAGAGTCGTTTTAAACGAGTGTTCTTTAAGGCATGCGAAAGAGACCCTTCCTTGCTTAATAGTTTAGTCACTTCGGAGGTTCATTACCAAGGCATTACATCTATCTTCTGCCAAGAACAACTTCTTATTTGATACTCGTCTTCATTAGAGGACTTTACTATTACTCTTTGGACTAAAATGATTAAAGGATGGAAAGATAATTAAAAGAGGCTAATAAAATTGGACTAAAAAAAGCAAGAGAATATAATCAAGTCGAGTTCAATCAGACGTTAATTAAACCTATTGAGTCTTGAGTCATTTCATACTCTCTAGTGATGATAATGACTCAAGAATCAATGTCTGTCACCACCCTCGAGATAACTCTATGATAAGGAGAAGGACTTGTTGGTCTTTACTTTCCATTTATTGAGACTTTGTCCTGCTGATTCATAGATCATCACGCAACAAGTTTGCGTCAATTGATGATTTGCAAATAAAGTCTACCCATCCCTTAATCTGTTTTATGACAGAGAGAGGCAGAGAGGACAAATATTCCCTGAAAATACTCTGTTTGTGCTCTGTTTCTTTTCTGTTGCAGCAGGGCAGACCCCCAAAATAGTGGCCGGCCGGCCACCTAACCATCCAGTCGACCACTTTTTTTGCCCGGCCAACCACTTCATTTTACATAGACAGTGCCATTTTCATGGCAGAACAGAGTAGAGGCTGGGGAGAAAATAGTTTAATTTTCTGACTGCAAAATAGAACAAT
This sequence comes from Camellia lanceoleosa, assembly GCA_025200525.1. Lineage (NCBI taxonomy): Eukaryota > Viridiplantae > Streptophyta > Magnoliopsida > Ericales > Theaceae > Camellia > Camellia lanceoleosa. The sequence goes on from CM045766.1 coordinate 75,825,064, forward strand.
TCTGGCAACAAAACGAAGGAGTTTTTCAGGCAGAAAGTCATGTTCATACATGTGCGATTCTTTACCTCCCGTAGCTCATGAAATTAGTGCTCTAATAGTAGAGCATTGTAATTAATTACTTAGGTTCATTTGAACTTGTAATAATTAGTTAATCTAGCTTATTCATTCATTTGGATTTGTTATAGTTAGTTAAAATTTGGACACTTGAACATTCAGACTCTCCTGCATGAGGGCAAATATGTAATAATGTGTGTATGTCTTCTAACCCCCATTTCTTTCCCCCATTTATTTATCCACTTACTGTGGTTGTATAGCATTATGTTTTAGTTAGCATCTTGTATGACTTGCATCTATTCGTCTTGCATGCATAAGGGTTCGGCTTATCATACTAATCAATGTCAATTTCAACTTCCTTAATCGAATACATGCTTTTATCGAATGTCTTGAATTGAGTCACATGCCATACTAGTAGCCAAACCTATTAATTACATGTTGCATGCGTTGCATTAGTCATGTTACATTGCTTAGGATCATGCATTTTTCTACTCATTTTTGTTTTCTTTGGCTTACCTCGGAGTACTAGGTGAGCGGTTTTGCTTTAGTATATTGCATGCATGCGATTGTTACCATGTCAAACATGTTTACCATGAAGCTAAGTGCTTAGTTGATATACCTGTTTGAATGCCTGTGGATGGAGGCTTTTTACGTAAGTTGGGATGATTTGAATAAATATACATATGAGATCACTTTTTCAAGTGTTACATATTCAAAACAGTTTTCAAAACAAACATGAAATCAAAGCGTTCCAACTTTTATGTATTAGTCTATACTTGTGTATATCACCTAGTAAAGATAAAATAATAATCAGAACAAGAGCATATAATATACATAAAAATTACATCGTGCTTAGTAGAGGCCGATCTTTGATCGGGTAAGTGGGGTGCTCAATTCATGACTTTCTCCCCTCATACCTAAGTTCCCGAGCCAAGACACTTTGGTGATGACGGACTAATGGCCTTTGGCACGAGTCATGGGTTTTCTAAATTTCTCAAAAATATTTAAGTGGTGACTCTAAAATCTGGTAATGCAATCCATTTTTTCCACCTTTGATTCAAAATCAATTTTCCAAAAGATTTGTTAGATTTGGACTCATTTGTGTTTATCTATTTCTCATTTCACTAGTGAAATCAGATTCAAAACCACGGGAGTCCAAACTGTAGGGCTATCATATCCAAGGAGACTAAACCCCTCCGAGGAGCACGAAAAGCAAGTTACAGTTTCTAGCGACTCTGTTGGGGACTTTAGAGAACTTGACTCGAACTTCATAATATGAATTTTTATCTACACTTATATGTTCTTTGCATTGCATTTGCATTGTTACTCTAAAGTCATTGTGTTCTCCATCTGCTATTCCTGGACGGCTTGCCAGAGGCTTGCCTAAAAAGCTTGCCACAAGGCTGGCCGGTCGTGGGCTCTGCTATATTGGAAACACAACCTTTGGATTTGGATTACTGCTATACCGCTTGATCCACCTTTCACTTCTTGGTGTTAGGTGTAAGAGGTATATTAGGTAATCTTGCTGAGGTACCTTTTCAACCATTCGGCCTAGTTGTATATAGTTAAGCCATTGTGACTGCTCCAAATTAGGACAGGATACCACCCTTATATAGGATGTTGTGAAAACTACTTGCTTGAAGTAGTAAAACCCTAGATCATGTCAAAACTCTAGAACAAAGTAACCCTACCCCCCATATAGGGGTGTTTTGGTTTTCTTTTACCTGGTATGTGCTTTATAGTGAAACTGTAAAGGAATGCTCATATCAGTGGTATAAATCGATATCAGTTTTGAGGGTAGAGTTCAAAGGGAAATATAGTCCTTCAGTTGTGCTTATATCTGTTGCGAATTGGGCCGAAGTGCTGTCCAATTGTTGATTGTTGTTTTTTTTTCTTTTGCTAGGTAGTTTGCAAACATAGCTTTAGACAGACCTAATATCCCCCAAGTTTTGTGGACTCACTCTGGCAGACTTTGTAAAACCCAAGACCTTGTTGGTGGTCAGCCAATGTTTGTCTCTCTCTTACTAGTTGTTTGACGAAGAAGGAACATGTAGTTATCAGCACCAACACATATTACCCAGCAATCACCTGTCCAATCTCACCAAATCAATTCACCAGCATCTAACTCTCCCAGACCTGTAATAGCTCAGAGTGCAGAAGAGGTGGTCGCCACGATGGCAGCTTTCTAGCGAACCATGGATACCTTGAATCAAAGGATAGCCGCTTAGGAAGAAACTATCACTGACATGTGATGCCTATTTGGGGCCTCCGCATCCAATGTACATCCGGTCCCAACTGCCTAGCCGAATCCCGATCTACTTCCACTAGTCAAAAACCCTCAGATCTTGGATCCTCAGGAGATGTTTGCACAGGCTCTAGCTTACAGACCTCTGGTATAGCCCCATGGGGGACTCCTTCCCTTTAACATCAATGATATTGATCCAGCTATAATAAAAATTGCTAGACTAGAGAAAGGGCTTAAGAAATCCTAAGGCTTTAATTTCATTCCGAATATTAAAGAAGATTACACTGAGGCTTCGGTCAGGCAGTCAAAAAAATTCAAAATGCCTCACATCGACAAATTTGATGGTAGTGGGGACTCCATTGTTCATGTTTGCTTATTTTTGGATGTTCTAAGGCCAATGGGCTTGACTCAAGCTCAAAAACTGTCGTTGTTTGGAAGAACTCTATTGGACGTGGCAGCTATCTGGTACGCTAAACTAAAGGATTATACTAAACGGAATTGGGAGTAACTATCTAAGGGGTTTGTCAACTAATACTCATACAATACTCAGATAGAAGTAACCATCAGTGAGCTAGAAGCGACTACCCAGAACCCCAAGGAACCCTTCATCGGCTTTGTTGCCAGATAGAGGGCAAAAGCAACCAGAATGACGAATAGGCCATCCGAAAGGGAACAAGTCTGGCTGGTGGTGCAGAATCTTGAGCCAGATATGTTACGGCGAATGATAGTAACACCGCTGTCTACATTTGCTTCTCTACATGAGTTAGGGGTCCAAATTGAAAGTGCCTTCAAGAAAGGCATTATTTAGAGAACCAGCGAACCTGCGAAGAGGCCGTTCACCAGGAGTACTAATGCTAGCAGTAGCACTATTCTTGGGCCTGCAGAGATCAACACCATTGCTATAACAGCCAAAATGGTCGATCCTTTCGCCGCCATAACCTCTCGAGCCATTGGTCCAAGTCGAAACCGAAGAACCTTTACTCCTCTTTACATGAGCCCAGCCCATGCTCTTAAACTCCTGATGGAGAAAGGGCATATTAAGCCTCTCAAACCTCGACCTCTCCCCGACCCACTCCTACCTAGACACGACCCTACCCAGACACGACCTTACCCAGTATTGCATCTTCTATCAATAGTACAGTCATTCCACCGATCGGTGCTATCGCTTACGCCATGAGATCTAGGATCTCATTGATAATAAAATCATCGCCCCACCCTCCAAACCGAATGTGACCACCAACCCACTTCCTGCATATAACCAAGTCCTACCACTCAGTAACATTAACCTAATTCATACACTACCATCCACCTTTAAGCCCAACACATATATCAACCCATCCCGTCTACCTAAGCTAGAAGTGGTTATTCCGGAAAGCATGGACACATGCATGATGGACATGACACCCAAATCCTAACCAGGGCCTATGGTAGTGGAGGCGGAAGAGAAAAAGAATGCACTAGAGAAAGGGTTGTCTAACGCCCAAGTTATAGAGAAGGGAGTTTCACTCACAGAAGAATATGACCCCAGCCTGTACATTGTGGTTACTAACCAGCCAAAGCTTGTAGTCATACTGCCAGACTCTCTCAATATCAACGCCTAGCGTAAAATCAGAATGATTGGCCTAAACAAGGCCTTAATGACTTGGCAGAATTAGAAGAGGACTTGGCAGAACTCGAGGACGATCTGAAGAACCTCTACTTTTTTGAAGAAGAGGATGTGGGCAGTGTACAGATTAAGTGGTGGGATCTAAGCCAACCCAAATCCAGAAACGGATGGTTGAGTGAGCGGGCAAAAGAGATTGTAAAAAGAGAGGAAGTTGGTGATAGTAGCAAGATTGAGGTCATGCCTATGATTGAGGCCATGCCTATAACTGACAAGGAATGAGAGTTAGAACATTTCCAACAAGAAATAATAGAGGAAATCCAGAGAAAGATAGCCCCAGAACAGGAAAAAAGGGAAGAGAAAAGAAGGGACCGAGACAGTAGTGGACGATGTCCAAACCATAAAGAAGCTCGTATGGAAGTCAAGTGATAAGGGAAAGATGTCGAAAAAGCTTAAACAGTACTGGAAGGCAGAGATTGAATCAGTTACAGAAGAAGAGTGGTATGCCGATGGAGGTAGCGATGTGAATATGATCCGGGTGGAGCCCGATAATGGCCTAGCCATGGTTGCAGGGGAATGGTGGAAAGACAGTGATCTGAGTCATGCATATATTGATGAAGGATGGAAAGCTGATACCCCTGATGATACGTGGTATGCAGATGAGATTAAGCACATGACCCGAAGTGGTTTGTATTTCAAACCCCCAGCTCTAGATCAGCCAGAATCTTCCGAGAAAGAGGCTGAGAAATCAAAGGAGAAAGACGTTGAAGAAGACCTAGTCTTGAAACAACTCAAGAAGAGTCAGGCACACATATCAATCTGGGGGCTACTGATGGCTTCCCGGGAACATAGGTAGGCATTGTTAGAGGCAATGAACTGAACGAAGCTGCCTATCGACACCACCATTGATCAATTGGTGTCGTTGGTCACATTTGGGGACGTTACTCCAGTGATATCTTTTACAGATAAAGAGTTGCCACCTGAGGGTGCGAACCACAACAGACCCCTGTATGTGACCCTAGAGAGTTGGAAGAAGTGGATCCCGGTGGTGCTAGTGGATATCGACTCGGCAATTAATGTGTGTCTGGCAAGAACCGCTTATGTCATAGGTTTAAAGCCAGCTAACTTCACGCCTACAACTCAAGCTGTTCGAGCCTATGATAACACCAGCCGAAAAGTCATGGGGACCTTTAAGAGCCAAATATTGATCAGCCCGTCTAAACATGAGGTTGAATCCCATGTTATGGACGTGCTAGCAACTTTCAATCTACTCTTGGGAAGGCCTTGGTTGCACCAGATGAGGGCAGTGTCATCAACAGTTCACCAGTTGGCGAAATATCCATTTAAAGGTGGGATTGTTACTATCTACAGTAATTCTGCGATCCATCCTCCCTAGGGAATTACCACGCCTTTATTAGAAATAATACATGGGGAAGATGACGTGTTCTTCTTTGGCTTCTCCTTGGCAGAGGCCTCTCTGGTCCAATTTATCATGGCGGAAGATAATGGGAACTATGTGAACGCCTAGTCCATTTACATGATGAACAAACAAGGGCATATTCTCAGATCAAGACTGGGTAGAAGTGGCAGTCAAGGAAGTACTGTTGCTAGAGAGATAAGTCACAACCCCCATGCTTTTGGGTTGGGGTTATAGCCTACTGCCGAAGATTGGAAGAGAAAGAGGGTTGAGCTAAAGGGAGGACTTAAAGCAAAAAGGATCGGGAGGCTATATGAACTAGTCCACAAGCCAATTCGGGGAACCCTGAGCGAACCCTTTGTTCGCCAAGGAGAAGATTTCCTATTCTGTGGATTTCCTGAACCATGGGTCGACCAAGAAACAAAGATAAGGTACCCGGGATTTGAGATCTTCTTCGGGCGACATTTACCAGAAGATGAGGATGAGCAGATCAACCTGAGCATCAATACAGTGCAAGGTAGAATTGTAAGCTTGGACATCAACGAAGAAGAGCTGCTAGGGAAGGCACTGGTTGACCTATTCATGGATTCTAACATTCAGGCTAAGTCCGTTAACTTGGGGAATGGTGTTACTATCTCTATGATCGAGGATAAACCAACTGCAAATTTCTCCGGGCACATCGTGAATGTGTCTGAGGCTCCACCCTTGGGTTAGCAATTTGAGAAAAACACCACTGGCAGCTCAGAACCTGATAATGAGTCCGAATTTGATTCCACTGAGTCTGTGGAGTTAGGATCAGATTCGAGTTCTTCTGAGGAGTTTGAGTTTGGTACTTCCGAAAGTGGTAACTCGGATACCAAAGTCCTGTCTAGGTCTTCTTTCAGTTTTTCTTTCGAGTCGACTGTAACCAAGGATCCTAACTTTTTGAATGGGAATGCCGTAGATTTCACTTATTTCTCTATGCCTTTGGTTTGTTATACTAATCTTGATTTTCAAAATTTTGACTTAAACGAAGAGGAAAAAATTCCTCGGGCTTTGAAAAATTTGGTTGATCACAAGGAAGAGAGGCGTGCTAAACCCTGCACAGATGAAATCATTGCAATTAATATGGATACTGAGGAGGATCCCCGTTTGGTCCAGATCGGGTCTACGTTGTCTTCGGAGGAACGCGAGCGTTTAATAGATTTATTAAAAATTTCAAAGATGTATTCACGTTGTCCTACGAAGACATGCTTGGAATCGATCCTGAGATTGTATAGCACTAGATCCCTCTTGACACTGAGGTCCGACCAGTTAAGCAGAAACTACACAAAGTCCGTCCAAACTGGGCATTGAAGATTAAAGAGGAGGTCACCAAACAGATTGATGCCAGTTCCTTGATGGTGTCTGAGTACTCGACTTGGCTAGCTAATATTGTTCCGATTTTAAAGAAGGATGGCAAAATCAGAGTTTGCGTTGACTTTCGAGATCTGAATAGAGCTAGTCCGAAAGACGACTTCCTATTGCCACACATCGATGAGCTGGTAGATTTCACCGCAGGCCATGCGTTACTTTCGTTCATGGATGGATTTTTCGGGTATAATCAGATTTTGATGGCACCGAAGTACAGAGAGAAGATTGATTTCACCACACCGTGTGGTACCTATTACTACAGAGTCATGCCTTTCGGGTTGAAAAACGCTAGGGCTACATATTACAGGACTGCAACTATAATTTTGCATGACATGATCCATAAAGAAGTTGAGGTGTATATGGACGACATGATTGTCAAGTCCAAAGAGCGAAAAGGCCACTACACTGCACTGGAAAAATTCTTTAAACAAATCAGGGAGTACAGACTGAGGTTAAACCCACATCAATGCACTTTTGGGATGACTACAGGGAAAATGCTAGGATTTCTGATCACGCTGAGGGAAATTGAAGTAGATCCATCTAAAGTCAAGGCCATCTTAGAAATGCCACCACCAAGGACTGAAAAGGAGGTGCGCGACTTTCTAGGCAAAGTGCAATTCATAAGGTGGTTTATCTCAAAATTAACCTTACCTTGTGAACCACTAAATGGTTTCTTCAAGAAAGAGAAGAAGTTCCAATGGGATGATCGATGTCAGTTTTTCTTTGAGCAGGTCAAGCAATACCTTCAGAATCCATTAGTATTGTCGCCACCAGAACTGGAAAAGCCACTGATCTTGTATCTTTCAATAACAAATTCGACCGTGGGGTGCATGCTAGCTTAAGAATCAGAAGCTAAGGTGGAGAAGGCCATCTACTATTTGAGTAAGAAGATGATGGACTATGAGACCCGCAATACTCCCCTCGAGAAAGCTTATTTAGCTTTGGTATGGGCAACAAGGAAGTTAAAGCACTACTTGTTAGCTCATTCTATAATTTTGGTTTTGAGATTAGATCCTATCAAATATCTCTTTGAGAAACCAGCACTTATGGGTAGGCTAGCTTGTTGGTTGTTTCTCCTCTCTAAGTTTGATCTCAAGTATGTTACGCGCAAATCAGTCAAAGGGAGAGCAGTAGCGGAATTTTTGGCAGACCACCCAGTCGAAGGAGATGAAGTAGTAGAATATCTATTCCCAAATGAGGGCATTATGCAAATAGAAGAGAAAACATGAACAATGTACTTTGACGAAGCAGCCAATCAATATGGTTATGAGATAGGCGTGTTGCTAATAGCATTTGATGATTCCCACATACCCCTAACTTTCGAACTCCGATTCAAAGTGTTCAATAATGAAACAGAATATGAGGCGTGTATCACTAGATTGGAAGCTACCCTAGAACTAGGGGCAATAAGGTTGGACGTCATCGGGGACTCAAACTTGGTTGTTTCTTAAGCCAACAGAGACTAGAGGGTTAAGGAAGAGAACATGAAGATTTATCATCAGACTCTGAACGTTCTAATTCTGAGGTTTGAAAAGTTGACGTTTACACATCTGCTAAGAGAGAACAATCGGTTCATTGATGCATTAACAACTCTATCTTCCATGGTAGACATTCCGCTTGGAGTCAAGATGCGTCTAATCATCATCGAACAGAAGTATATGCTTGCCTATAAGCTGATTGCCGTAATAGATAAGGTTCCAGACAAGGACCCCTAGTATTACGACATTTGGAATTTTTTAGAAAATGATACGTATCCACCAGGGGCAAATGCTAAGGATAAATGGGGACTACAGTGTCTGGCTGTCCAATTCATCATTTGCAAGAATAAGCTATATAAGAGAGGTCATCTAGGGATACACAAGCTCTGTATTGAAGAATAGGAGTCAAATCGTCTCGTAGAGGCCATTCATGGAGGAGAATGTGGAGTACACATAAATGGTGTGATGTTGAGTCGGAAAATTCTCAAGCAAGGCTATTATTGGTCAATTATGGAGGAGGACTGTATCAACTTTGTTCAGCAATGCCACAAATGTCAAATCTATGCCAATCGCATGAATATCACACTGTCAAAGCTTTACAACATGACTTTGCCATGGCCTTTCTCAGTCTGGGTAATCAATGTCATCGGGGTAGTCTTGCCAAAGGGCTGAAATGGATATGAGTTCATTTTAGTGGCGATCGACTTTTTTACCAAGTGGGTGGAAGCTTAGTCTTACTCTGTGTTGAAGGGGTCAGATGTGGCCAAGTTCATCAGGAACAACATCATCTGAAGGTACATGTGACTCACATGGTTGAGACTTACAAGGATTAGTCGGATAAATTGTCATTTGCACTTTGGGATTACAGAACATCGATTCAGACATTCATGGGGCTACTCCCTATTCTCTAGTGTATGTGATGGAAGCTATTCTGCTGATTGAGATTGAAGTACCGTTGTTGAAAATTATGGCCAAGTGTCAGATAACAGAAATGGATTGGTAACAGAGCAAGTTCGAAAAATTAATGTTGTTTGGCGAGAGGAGGTTGAATGCGTTATATCACATCCAAGGGTACCAACACAGAATTGCCAGGGCCTTCAATAAGAAAGTCAAATCCATAAATCTTAAGGAAGGCGACATGGTGCTTAAAGACAACCGAGCCCCCATTCATAACCCTAATGGCAAGTTCAAACCCAATTGGACTAGTCCTTACATCATCAAATTTATCTGGCTAGAGGGAGCGATATTTTTATGGATTTAGATGGCTTGGAGTTCTCGCAGCCGATCAACATGAGCAAGTTGAAGAAATACTATTCCTGAGAGGCTTGCTAGGTCGAAAACCCGAAAGGACGACCTAGGCAAAAGTTAGAGCATGAAAAATTAGAAATAAAGAAAAACCAAGCTCGCAAGCTTGAAACCCCGAAAAGGCAGCTTTGGCAAACGTTAGGGCGCAAAAAGAGAGAGTTAATACTCGAGTGAACCCTAACCGAACTACATAAGGCATGATTCCTATCTTTGGGATATATAGGCAACTTCATCTTTAAGTTCAACCATAACCATCTCCAACTCAACTGTCCTGTTCATTTGATTGATTGGTCCATCATTTAGTTGGGTTATGTTACCTCTTTTGGCAGAAAGGTTAGTTGCAAAGACAAAGCAGTGATGGTGAATGCAGTTGTGGGCAGTTGTGATCTTCTGATTTAGGGTTATACATCTTAAAGACTAATTCCATGCGTGTTAGGTGATAACCATTTTCAAAAATTGTTTTAAAAAAGTTTTAATAAGTTGATTTTCTCAAAATCTTACCTTTTACAACATAAACCATTCTTTAGACCAAAAAGGAAAATTTTCAATACTCACAACTTTAATTCCATTGATTTCAATACAAATACATTCTCCAATTCTCTGATTAAATCAATGTTGCTTTTACATCATAAAACTTGAAAAAAAAAATGACAAAGCAATAAAACTAGGGGTACAGATAAGTCAGGTGGTCTTATGTCTTCTGCTTGCGCTCGTGGAGGTCTCTGCAGCCAAAGATGGCCCAACTCGTGCCTCGTCTTCAAGCTAAGCCAAGCACTTACTAGAAAGAGCGTAACTGAAGCTAGGGGCAGGGGTCAGAATTTCTCTCGTTCTCCAAGCAGTAACGTACCGGGTCAAGTGCAAACCATGAACAGGAAATGGAGCCTGGTATTCCACTCCTTCCTTCAAAAGGGTCTAATCATATCCAAGCTGGCGTCTGAGCCTTAATGGAAAATAGAACACACAGTGTGTGAGGCCAATCAACTATATACCCGGCTATTGTAGCTTATCTCAGTCAGATTAAGCGAGGGGCAATGCCAAGTGATGTCAGCCACAGATCTGCTGCACATCCAATCGCACCACAATCCTTTTGAAGGAAAATCTACTAGCCGTTGACGCAAGAAGTAGGCTCTGGCTAAATACTTGGGGCAAGGGTCCACCATTTTTAGCTTATCCATCAACCACACTTGGGAAGGGATGAAAAAAAAAGAGAGAGATTAAAGAATAGAGAGATGTGTATGGAGGGAAAAGTAAGAAAAGGGCATCGAGGAAAAAAATAGAGAATGAGTGCCGAGTGATATGAGCATCATAAATAAGAAGGGTGGGAAACAATACCTGAAGAAGCAGTGAACTCCCTACAAACTGTGTGGTCTCTCGCTAACGAAATGTATCTAAACCCATCAGGGTCTCGGCGAGTGCCAAACCAATGCAACTCTTACTCTCTTTCAGGCATTGAGTCACCTCAATCAACCCAATGTTGGTTCCGCTGTAACTAGGGACAAGAAGGAAATGCGCAAGCAAACATAAACAAAGCGCAAGTTAATGATAACCTCGCCAAAGAAGCTCACCTCTATCTCTAATGCCAGAAAATCGATGAATCAAACCAGGAATATCTAACTCCTTGTTGTGGGCCAAAGACCGAGCCCCATACAAAGCAAGCCCACACATCCATTCCAGAGCCTGTGCATGGCCAAAACGGGGATGAGGTATAACTTCCTCATCACGCCGGGACTCCATCAAAGCCTAAAATTTTTTGAGCATAGGGCACATCTCTTGTGCTCCGAAGCGAAATTCATACATAACCCGATTCCAGCATCGGACCGTGGCGTAGAGAAATGGAAAACAAAGTGAAGTATGACTTAACAAAAAAAGCGTGTTTATGCCAAAACCCCAAAAATTTACCTTTTTCAAGCAGTCCAAAGTGGCTATCTAATTCTTGAGCCTCTCGACAAGAAATATCTCCATTTTTAGAGGAAACAGTAGCAAGAATGGAGTTCAGTCAAAGAAACAACAAAGGTAGACCTTTTATAGAGGATAAGGTTGTGTGAGTGGATGCTAGTTGTCATTCAGCTATCCACCCACAACCCTTGGCTGGCCGGCCACTTTTTTTGGCCGGCCGTCTCTTCAGTGACCGACCGACCACCTCTATTAGCCAGACAGTTGAGCAGTGTTGTCTTATTCTGGTCTTTTCATTTTAAGGTCTTGTTTTGAATCTTTTGTTTTCAGTAAGTGTGAGTAGCTGTGTTTAGGTTATTTTGAGTTTGTTTTTCATTTACCGAGTTATACTTTACATTTTTAGGTTGATTGTCGGCTCAATATCTAGTTACAAACATCATTCAAATACAAGCATTTTACACATTCACTTCCAATTTTATGCAAGTGTGGTGCCAATCCAGAGATGTGTTACAAAATAAAACTTGTTTTATGAAACTATAAGGTTTTACCTCGATCATAATTTTTACCAAAGAAAGAGTACAAGTCTTTCCAAAATAAAAGTAAAGGCCTATCTGAAGCTATACAAGTGCTACATTACCAAAGTAAAAAGAAAAAGAAGAAAAAGAAAATACAAAATTGAAGTCAAGCTTAAGAGGCCCTTTTCGTCCTCTTCCATGGAGGGGACTCAGGAGCATTGTCTCCATCGGCACCACTGTCATTAGAAGAATCGGACTCAAAGCCAAAATCATCCTCTCTGCTCCCCGACCTGGAGCTGGCATCATCATCCCTACTCTTAGACTCGGAGCGCTCGCTCGCTACCTCCTCAGTGCTACTGGACTCGGCGTCATCCTCACTCAATGATGACTTTGAGGATAAGGAGGTCTCTTGTACCTCAGACTACTCGCTCTCACTCTGAGCACCCTTGCCTCTACCCCTATCCCTACTCTCATCCCGGCCGTATGCTGGGGCCCATCTACCTCTCTTTCTCGCTACCAGAAGAGATGTTGCTGATGCCGCCAGTGCCACTAGTGCCACTAGTGCAGATGGAGACTAAAAACAAGGAAAAGGAAATCAGTATGGTGTAGAATCAGTGTAGAGCTGTACAAAGTATCAGAACGGTATAATGCAAAATTTGTATGGGTATAAATCAGTGCAAGTCAGAGTATGAGAGAAGAGAAAATACCTAGATGTCGTAGAGAGTAAGCAACGTCTCCCTCTGCTGCACCATCTAAACTAGGGAGGCGACCAATCTGAGAATGCTGTCTGCATACTCCAAAGGCACCTGCAAATGAGTTTGAACATTAGTATACAGAAAAAAGAATGTGAACTATAAACTGCGAGGCAAAGTACATATCTGTTGCACGTCAGAGTCCTTGATGTATCCATGCTCTCCCTCCGATTGATCAACTGGAGCCTAATAGGACGTCCCGGTCGGCCTCCAGCATGGGATCATGGTCGGAATCACTAGCAAACCGACTACGGGCATAGCAAGAAGGGCCCCACCAATATCAGCCTCTACTACATGAGTAGCACCTCCAGTCGCGGGGGCACCTGCAGCATCTCCCATGCGAACTTCGGTTAAGGGCGGCATCCGATGATTCCTGATGATGGCCACATAGTCTCTGCCTCGTCGGACGTAATCAGGATCCTATCCTGCCATGTACTAAGTGATAGCCTCAACTGAGAGGTTATCAGCTGTCCTTATGAATGCTGGAGGCGGAGTAGGAATAATAGAGGCAGGTAAACCCAACGTTTAGCACACAAGACGCTCGCTCAGATACCAAGCTCGGCAGAAGGGGCCCTCAAATAGGATCCAAAATCAGGAAGTAGCCCAGGACTCGGCGTATTGGTCTCGTATCCCGGTAGACATGATTGCCCAAGGCTGCGATGTGATCTGCAAATGGAGAATTCACAGTTGTTAGTTATTGTTAGTGGCAAAGAGTGGATCAAAGCAGTATGGACGGAATGGAATGGGTATGAGATTCAGACTACCTCTCATGCTATCACCATATCGAAATATCGATGATAATAAGCAAAAGTCATGTCATCATGGTGCCTAAGGCAGCATCTATCATCGTACCATCGGGAATAGGGTACGGTTGGCGTTATCTCATCCATCGACACTGGGGCAAGGGCAAGAAAGTACGCGTAGGCCTAAAGCTGTAAATAATAATTTGTGAGTTAACGTGTATAAACAAAAATAAAGGCAGAAAGTGCAAAGCAAAAAGCATAGTGTGTGAACAGAAATAAAGACAAAAAGTGCAAAGTAGAAAGCACAGTGTGTAAACAAAAATAAAGGTAGAAAGTGTAAAGCAGAAAGCACAGTGTATGAACAAAAAGTGCAGTGTGTACCACCCAGGCTCTCTAATAGCCACCGACTTTGTTCCCCTTCTAGTGGGAACTAGAGCTCATGTATCCGTAGAGCGTGGCAAGACCAACTCCACCCCAGTCATAAAATCTTAGCTGAGGCAACATCACAAGGTCGCTTAGTAGGTATAAACCTACGGTATTCCATATGTTCGCAAACAAGGTGGTATCGATGAGGTAAATTAAAAAGCCCCGTGTGTGCTGTTATACCTCCTCCTGCGTCTCTGGCTGACGTCTGTGGAAATGATCATGGAACCAGCTGTATCAGACCATAGCTAGCTTCTCTAGAGGAGGGCGCGCTCCAAGTAGATAGATCCAGGCCGCCTTCCACTGGCCCATGTCCATATCAAAGGGGATTGGATCACCTCATACTCTCAACCCTGTGATCATGGAGAAGTTGTAGGGAGTCATCGCTATCTCCCCGGCGGAAGAGAAGCGGAAGGAGTTGGTGGTGTCCTACCATCTCTCTACTAAAGCTCCGAGTAAGGCCCAACTAGCTAGTAGTCATGAAAGTCTAGAGCAGAATAGGCTGAAGCCCGTCTCATCAACAAGATCGCAGACCTGAGCGGGGAGCTCATAATACTAGTCCCTCGCTATCACTGCCTCATATCCTCTCTAGGAGCAGACATCACCCTGTGTCGACAAAGAAAGAAGAAAGGCATCAGTTGTGTTACAAAGTGAAGGACAGTAATGAAAGGTAGTACTGAAATGACAAGAAAGTAAAGTGCATAAAAGTAAAGTTCTTACCTCCACGGCTCATAAGAAAGATGGGAGGCCTGCTCCCTCAGCAAAACGTTCTCAGGCACGCCTATTGTAAAATCCTTAAACCGCAGCATGCTACCGGGGCCCATTGTGTACGTCCGAGGATAGTAAGTGGCCAGGTCGAATGGTCTCAATCTCAATGGTAATAGTTCACACTCAGCCCTTGGAGGGTAGATCTCATTTTCTTTGAGCTCAGCGGCAATGTTCTTCGCTGCCTCGTCAGCCTTATCGACTATGGGCTCCTCTACCTCAGCAGCGGGTGGAAGTGACGGTACCTCAGGAAGGGCACCACTATGTGGGATGTTGTCTACCATGGAGAAATGTGGTAGAAAATGGAGGAAATGAGGGAAAAATGGCAAAAAACCCGAGAAGTCAACCCTAGAAGAGAGAAAAAGTCAAAACCCAAGAAAAAGTGCGAACCTAAGAAAAACATGAGGGAAATAAGCCTGAAGTGGTGAAAAACCCAAAAACTCAATGAAAACAAAATTCAATCGGTTCAAAATGTAGAGGACCACGAGTGTTTTGCGAATAAAGTTTGTGTGGGGCGTTAGGTAATGTGGATAAAGTACAAATCTAGAGAGAGAGAGGGCCTAGGAGAGATGTATAGTGTTTTCCGATGTGTAGTAGTATGGAAATGAGCTTTGGTTGTGTTTACATAAACCCTCAGGCTGAAATGCCAATTCTGTCCCTTAAAACCCATTAGGTGGCCAACCTACTAGTTAGTGGCCGGCCGTCTAGGTCTTGTGGCCGGCTTGCCAAGAAGCTGGTCCAGAGCTGGTTTCTGCTGAGGTCTTGCCTATTCTGAGCATGGATAGTTCTGTAGGCATCCTAAAGTGAAAAATTGAAGACTTTAGGTTTGTTTTATCTTTAGAAAATTCTGAAACGTGGTTCCAGATATGTCATTTCAAGCCTTGTCGTTTCTCTGAAGTAGAAAAAGCCCTAACCTCATGTTTAAGCAAGTTATATTCTTCTTGAACATTTGAAGACATCCAAACGGTAAGTCGGGGATCTTTGTGAGGTAATATCGCTTTTGTTTAGCTTTTTTTAAATCTGTTAGCTATTATACTGCATCATGTCGCATAAATTATGTCGCATTGTGATGCATCCACATGCATCATACTCTTTGTGGCCGTCTTTCCTCTCTACATGAGACGTAGTTTGGCTTGCACCCTCCACCCTCTTTGCATGAGATGTAGTTTGGCATGGAGCTTCTCTCTTTTCTATGTGAGACGTAGTTTGGCTTGCACATTCCACCCTCTCTACGTGAGACACGGTTTGGCATGGAGCTTCTCTCCTTTCTAGGTGAGACATAGTTTGGCTTGTACCCTCCACCCTCTCTGCATGAGACGCAGTTTGGCATGGAGCTTTGACCCTTTCTACGTAAGACGTAGTTTGACTTGCACCCTCCACTCTCTCTGCATAAGATGCAGTTTGGCATGAAGCTTCTCTTCTCTCTACGTAAGACATAGTTTGGCTTGCACCCTCCACCCTCTCTGTGTAAAACATAGTTTGGCTTGGAGCTTTGACCCTCTCTACGTAAGACATAGTTAGGCTTGCATCTTTGACCCTCTGTACGTGAGATGTAGTTAGGTTTGCATCTTTGGCCCCCTTTCTACGTAAGATGTAATTTGCGATTACATTTTCTTACATCCTTTCTACATGAGACGTGGTTACGATTGCATTTTCTTACATCCTTTCTATGTTTGACGTAGTTTGGGATTGCATTTTCTTACATCCTTTTTACGTGAGACGTGGTTAGGATTGCATTTTCTTACATCATTTCTACGTGATACGTGGTTAGGATTTCATTTTCTTACATCCTTTCTACGTGAGACGTGGTTAGGATTGCATTTTCTTATATCCTTTCTAAGTGAGACGTGGTTAGGATTGCATTCTCTTACATCCTCTCTATGTGAGACGTAGTTAGGCTTGCATCTTTGACCCTTTCTACGTGAGACGTACTTAGGCTAGCATCTTACATCCTTCTCTACGTGAGACGTGGTTAGGATTACATTTTCTTACATCCTTTCTACGTGAGACATGGTTAGGATTGCATTTTCTTATATCCTTTCTACGTGAGGCGTGGTTAGGATTGCATGTCCTTACATCCTTTCTACGTGAGACGTGGTTAGGATTGCATTTTCTTACATCCTTTCTACGTGAGATGTAGTTTGACTTGCATTTTCTTACATCCTTTCTATGTGAGACGTAATTTGACTTGTATTTCCTTACATCCTTTCTACGTGAGACATAGTTTGGCTTGCATTTCCTTACATCTTTTCTACGTAAGACGTAATTTGGTTTGTATCCCCCATCCTCCTTTCACGTGAGATGTGTTTGGATGCTATTTGCTCACTTCTTTCTGTGCAAGACATGGTTTGATTTGTTTTGTTTTGATTTAAGCTTTCATTCAAATGTTGTTATCTTGTTATTGCTGGTTATATTGTTTCATCGCATTGTTTTGCATGATCATGAGTTTTTAAAAGTAGCCGGCTTCGCGAAGCGTATAAGTGTAACTTTCAAAAAAAAAAAAAAAATCCTTTCTGCATATCATTTGCATTTTGTCCCTAAACTACGTTGGTTTGATTCCTTACAAAGGGATATATAGATAACTTTCGAGTTCAACCATTGCATTTGCATTTTGATTTCTTGCCCAAGTCTTGCGACCGTGTCAAATGGGTCGTCTCTTTGGGCTTTGACATTCACTCATGTAATTTGATGACTTCGAGCTCTATCAAATAGGGGCAACTGTAAACACCTCATTTTTGACCGCCCTTCAGACTTAGGCACCTTAGGTTGATCACCCAATAATGAAATACTAGCAGCACATACGCTCAATTTTCTCAACAAGAAGCCTCGGTTCTTGAGTTTTAGAGCCTAGAACCTTGCACTACCTTTAAACCAAAACCTGGTTTTTCTAAGCTTGACCACCCAGAGGCTTGCTAGCCAACAGGTGGTCGACTGGCCAGAAATTAGTGGCCGGCCATCCCCTACCTGACCGGCCGGCCAGGTTTCTCGGCTGGTAGATATTTTGCTGTCAACTGTTCCCCTTTGTGCATACACTATACCAGCTGGCTCAATATAGATATTTCCGACTGAGGCATCAGTTTTTCCATATATAAAGGACCATACCTTATGTTTTTAGGTTAGAAAAAATTTCAAAAGCTCAAATTCTTCAAAATCTCTCTCTCTCTCTATATATATATATATGTATATATAAATATATGTTGTTCAAATTGTGAAATTAAATAAAAAGATTTATGAAGAAATCAAATTATATACCAAGAATATATGCTAATAATTACAATTAAATTTTAACAGAAATACACAAAAACAATAAAAGGGTAAAGAGACGAAACCGAAGCCTGCACGGAAGAAGTTTCCTTAAAACAGATGTCACCGCCTCACGGGTCGAGTGCTTGAGGAAACTCGACGTCTGTCTCCCAGAATACGACGGTCAAAACCAGCTACGGCAGAAACACTTTCTGTCTAGCTTAGCGAACAAAAACAGTGGCAGCACTCTCTCAATGTAAGAACTTTCTAGCAAACTGACTTGTAAAATGGAAGCAAAAAATTTCTATATTGAAACTTGATAGGAGGGTCTCAATTTATACACGTAAATGGGAGAGAAAAAGAGCCTCCAGCCTTTAAGGTTGGTCATTAAAACAGCAAACATCCATAACCCCTTTCCAAAAATATGAAAGGTTGGATGCCCAAAGGATTCACACCCTTTAGCCAAGAAAAAGGATTTAAATACTCTTTAAAATCCTATTCATGAATCTAACATCATGAAGTAATTTCTTGGCAATTTCTTATTCAAAACCCAATGGTTTTTGGCTCACTTGGACCCAACACAATAAAAGGTTGGGACCCACTTTAATATTAAATTAAAGTCACCACACTTTAATATTAAATTAAAGTCACAAAAAAATATTTTTTCCAACAATCCCCCACATGAATAAAAAAGTGACCGAAAGACTCAACAAACGGACATCGTTCAACAATAATGACTCGAAGAGAGAGTACAACGATCTAACCCCGACATCAAAGAAGGTAGCTTTTGGCTTTGAACCTCTCACAGTGAAAACCTATTGAGTTTACTGGCTGATCAGTGAATAAGACTTCTTGAACTGCTCTGCCGTTTATGTAAACTGAAACAATAGATCTCACACGGGAATTACTCCTACCACGATTCTGTTCTCACTGGTGTGCCCTGTGTGGCGCTGGACACTAGCCTGGTTCAGCGAGTGGTTTCAAAGAATCTTGGCCTATCCAATTCTTCTAGAAGCGGCCCCAATTCAAACTCACATAGGTGACTCTACTTTAGTATCTTGCAATACTTAGCTCAACAGCTTAACACACAAGAGTCATTAAAAGCTCAGCTTATCCTCTACACTTGCAGGTATTACTGATAGAAGGAATGGTTGGAGGTTTAACCTCCTTAGTGACATACCACCGTTACACGCAATTAGGTTGTCCCATTGAACCTAGATCTTGGGATCTCCAGTCAACTAGGTTGGGTTTCCATTCCGGTAACTTCCAAAGGCCTCAACCCCATTCCTTTTGACGACGTTTTGACTAACACTCGACTTAACCCTTTGGTTAGTGGATCCGCAATGTTGTCCTTTAGACTTTACACAGTCTAAAGAGACAACTCCATTCGAGAGTAGTTGTCGTATGGAATTATGTCTATGATGGATATGTCTAGACTTTCCATTATACATATTACTCTGTGCCCTACCAATTGCAGATTGACAATCACAGTGAATACCGATAGCTGGCACAGGTTTAGACCAACATGGAATATTTTCAATGAAATGACGAAGTCATTCTGATTCTTCCGTTGCTTTATCCAAAGCAATAAACTCTGATTCCATCGTTGATCTAGATATACACGTTTGCTTGGAAGATTTCCAAGACACGGCTGCCGCACCAAGAGTGAACACAAAACCACTAGTGGAAATTGAGTCCTTTATATCAAATATCCAATACGCGTCACTATAGCCTTCTAGCACCGCTGGATATTGAGTATAATGCAGCCCATAATCCCGAGTGTAGCGTAAATACCTTAACACCCGCACAATGCCTTTCCAAAGAGAAGCATCGGGATTACTTGTGTAACTACTAAGCCTACTAACCGAGTAAGCTATATCGGCTTAGTACAACTCATCAGATACATTAAACTTCCATTTACCCGAGAATATTCTAACTGTGAGACACTTTCATTATTATTCTTGGTAAAATGTAGACTTAAGTCTACAGGTGTCGATGACACACTCGTATCTGATCCACTAAACTTCTCAAGTATCTTATCAACATAATGAGACTGAGATAATACAATTCCACCAGAGATTCTGGTAATCTTAATTCCCAGAATAACATCTGCAATGCCCATATCCTTCATGTCAAACTTAGAGTTTAACAACTTCTTGGTAGTTTTGATCATTTCATCGTTACTACCTATAATGAGCATATCATCAACATATAGACACAAAATGACATAACCTCTGTCAGTGTCTTTGACATAAATACACTTGTCACATTCGTTGATTCTAAACCCATTTGACAACATTACATTGTCAAACTTCTCATGCCATTATTTAGGCGCTTGCTTTAAACCATACAATGATTTGACAAGTTTACAGACTTTCTTGCTTTGCCCTGGAGCTGAAAACCCTATAGGTTGCTCCATATAAATTTCTTCATTCAAATCCCCATTTAAGAAAGCTGTCTTTACATCCATCTTGTGTATCTCTAGATTACGCAAAACTGCTAACGCAATCACCATGCGAATGGATGTTATCCTAGTAACAGGTGAGTACGTATCATAGTAATCCTATGATAATGAGCCTCACCTTATACTTGTCAATTGACCCATCGGCCTTCATCTTTCTTTTTAAAAATCCATTTGCAGCCTAAAGGCTTGCAACCTGGAGGTAAATCTACCAACTCCCAGGTGTGGTTCTGTAAGATGGAGTCAATCTCACTTTTGATCGCTTCTTTCCATAAAGGACTCTCAGGAGAAGTCACAGCTTCATGGAAAGTTTGAGGTTCGTTCTCAACCATATAAGTCAAGAAGTCTGGATCAAAAGACTTGGACATCCTAGCCCTTTTACTCCTTTTAGGCTGATCATCACCTTGATTCTCAACTTGATCATCAAAATGATCATCATCACTAGCAAGCTCATCAAATTGCTCAAAAACCTCAGAACCCCTTCTTAGGTTCGGCAAGGAAAAATGTCTTCAAAGAAACATGCATTCCTTAACTCCATGATGGTATTCCTGTGAATGTCTGAAGTTTTAGACTTATGTACAAGAAATCGATATGCACTATTATTATGTGCATAACCAATGAATATACAATCCACGGATTTCGGGCCTATCCTAACCCGTTAGGGTGTAGGAATCGCCATAATAGCAAGACAACCCCACATTTGTAAGAATTTATAAGAAAACTTAACGCCTTTCCATAACTCATACGGGATCTTGTCCACTTCGCTTCAACACAAGTTTCACACTTGTGTTTCGTCAGAACGATCTTGTCAGACTCAAAAACCATGCGAAAACATGTTTACTGAGAAGAGACCTTGAGACAAGATTCTAACAAATGTCCAAAACATACAGGACTTTGTTCAAGGTTAGCTCTGTCCTTGAGGTTAACTTCAGGATCACCTTTCCCTCAACAAATGAGGTAGTAGAGTTTCTCATAAACAACTTCTCACCGTTTGTAACTGGTTCGAAAGTTGTAAATAGCTCCTTCTCGGAGCAGATGTGGCGTGTAGCCCTAGTAAAGATAAAATCCCTCGCTACCACAGTTGTAGCACTTCCCAAAGAACTGATAACCAGGTTCCCGCGGCTTGTATGCCAGCTTCTTTGCAACACCACCCCTTGGCCCCAGCATAGAGCCCTGGTTCACCCGGGGGGGGGCTTCTTCCTTACCCCAAAAGATTTGCCATGCTCAATGACATTGGCCTTCACTGAGGAAGTACTCCCTTCTTTCTTTCTATTATCCTCCTTAATTCGGAGTCAGATAATTAAGTCTTCTTTGTAGAATTAATACAAAGTTTTTTAAACAAATCCTTGTGTCACAATGATTATGAAACTCTCAAAATCATATCACAGTAAATACATTCCCAGAATGTCATCAACCGAATTAGGCACCCAAATATATTAGGTCCAACCTATCACTCTGAAACCAATAGTCTTACTATTAGGAAACACAAATCCAGTGTTCAATAGTCTACTATTCGAAACTTCATAACATGGCCAGTAGTCTTATCACTAGGAATCACTAATTTCTCAGCATGTTGTCAGTAGACATTTTACTACTAGAAATCACAATGTCTTAACCTGTGATCAGTAGTCACTTTACTACTAGGAATCACAACGTCCTGACATAAGATCAATAGACTCATTCATTACTAGGAATCATCATATCTTGACATATGACCAGTAGCCTCTCCACTACTAGGAACCATGATGTCTTGACATGTGATCAGTAATCTATTCACTAGGAACCACAATCTCATAACTGTGTAGCCAGTGGTTTAACACCTCCTAGGAACCACCAGTTTTCTATTTCTGTGATCAGTGATCTTGTACTCACTAGGAGCCACCAATTTAAGAATATATTTGGAATTTAAAAATCCAAAAAATATTCACCCATTATAACAAGTTGTCTTAACTTTGCTTTCAAGCAAAGTCACATAGCAATCATAGATGCTATAAATAACACAAGGATACCATACTAATTGCCTCTGATCAATTCAGAGATATTTTAATGCAATCTTATGATTTCCTTTAAAAAACTCGTGAGGCAAAGGTTGTTAGGTGGAACAACATTTCTGTTTGTCACATTTTGAAGCCATTTCTGAAACAACACAACAGAATTTCACTTCTGTGATTTTAGAAATTAAACTTAACCCTTAGAAAATCCCTCAAATGGAAATTTAATTCAAAACTAGTCTCACCATTTAACTTAGAATCGAACATGGTCAGGAATGTTCCTAGGAAGACTGGAGGGGTCACATCGGTCCCACTTAAAATCCAGTTAACCTTTTGACAAAACATTCAAGAGCATGTTGACTCCTAGTCCATAGGAAACAATTTAAAAATTAAGATTTCCAGGGGATAAACCAGGTTATAACAAACCGATTCCCAAGCAAATAAAATTTGCTTCTAGAATTACACGATTCATAAAAATTAACCGGTACTCCCGGAACTAAGCCCATTACTTCTGAATAAAATCAGAAATATTTTAGTTAATGCTAAAATTTGGTTTCCTTTCTCAAAACCAAAACACTTTGGATATAATCAGATTATAACCAAAGACTTTCTCCAAACTTGGTTTTCCAACACTTTGGGAATAAAATGATTAAACCCAAAGACTTCCTCAAACTCCAAAAGTTTGAAACCAAATCTGTCTTAGTTGTTATTTCTGAACAAATATGAACTACTCTTTAGCCAAAGCTAAACACTTTGGTTTTTATCACAGAAAACCAAATCAAGTTCCAAACTTACAAGTAATTTAAAAAATTGTTAAAACAATTATACGCATGTAAAATGCTTCTAACAAAACAAATAAATAAAACTTGCTACTACAAATTGGTAAACAAACCAACTAAATCTCAAGGAAAACATGTTTCAAACATTTAAATAAAATAGCCAATCCATAAGGATTCTATTTAGTCCAAAAGTCTTTCCACGCTTAGGTATTCCTATTCAACACAAAGGTTAGTAGTCCAAATATTTTTGTTTTTACATCCCAAATACTATTCATTTGGTTTTATATTTATTTTTCGCACTGGTATCCCTACAAAGAAAGTTAGTAGCAAACCATAACAAAATACAAACAAATAATCTACAAAATTTAATAAATTAAACGAAACCATCTAGCCAACTTTTAATTAACCAATGCATTAAGATGCCAATTAAATTAAAACTTTAAAATAAAGTTCTATACTCATGGGTTATGAATGAAATTAATTCATAATAAACATTTAAACTATTAACTCCAAATAAATAAGTTAAATTCAAAGTTAATGAACCCAATTAAATAATTCAGATTAATGCTCCCAATTAAATAATTCATAAAAAACTCTATAACTCCAAAATACATTAAATTAGGTAATCTAGTCTAGAAAATAATAAGCATGTAACAAATTAAAACTAGAATAGAATTAGCATGTTAAAATTGCAACATTCGTAAATTATATTTTATAACCTTAAAATTCGTGCAAATTATGATAGAGAATTCTAACTAAACTAAGCAATTAGAGAGTACCATAGCATAATTTACAATCATTGAAATAGTGAGCAATTCCGCAACAATTCCTAGTAACATTATACAAAGCTAACCTAATAGTCTATATAAATCTATTTGATCAATTTCATAGAAAATATATATAAATTATGTTTTAAGCTTGTTGTTCAAATTATGAAATTAAATCAATAGATTTATGAAGAAATCAAATTATATACCAAAAACATATGCTAATAATTACAATTAAATTTTAACAGAAATACACAAAAACAATAAAAAGGTAAAGAGACGAAACCGAAGCCTGCACGGAAGCAGTTTCCTTAAAACAGATTTCGCCGCCTCACGGGTCGAGTGCTTAAGGAAACTCGACGTCTGTCTCCCAGGATACGACGGTCAAAACCAGCTATGGCAGAAGCACTTTCTGTCTACCTTAGCAAACAAAAACAGTGGCAGCACTCTCTCAATGTAAGAACTTTCTAGCAAACTGACTTGTAAAATGGAAGCAAAAAATTTCTATATTGAAACTTGATAGGAGGGTCGCAATTTATACATGTAAAGGGGAGAGAAGAAGAGCCTCCAGCCTTTAAGGCTGGTCATTAAAACACCAAGCATCCATAGCCCCTTTCCAAAAATATGAAAGGTTGGATGCCCAAAGGATTTACAACCTTTAGCCAAGAAAAAGGATTTAAATGCTCTTTAAAATCCTATTCATGAATCTAACATCATTGTAGACACCCCATTTTGACCGTCCTCAAGACTTGGACGTCACCGTTTGAACACCCGGTGATTATCCATGTTTGTATTCGTTTGGAGTTCCCGGAGGTCTCGGCTACGCGCCTTGCTTCAAGATCTCCGAACTCGACCGTTTTGTGTCTGGTTTTGCACCAAACACTTATGTTTTGCCTTGGAGGGGCAAGGGATGCCTTGTGAGGTCTCCCCACACTCCACCGGCCATGGCTTGAGGCCACCGGCTGCTGTTTGTGCCCATCGGCCATATATTTGGCCGACCGGCACTCTTTTTGGCCGACCGGCCATCAATTTTGTCAAAATGGCAATTTTGAGCAGCCGACTACTGTTCATCTGCTTTTGCAGATATTTTAGGACAGCTGTGTGGCATTTTGTTCCCCTCCATACACGTGTATGGAGGGATGCTCTTAAGCTTATTGAGCAAGCTTTACAAGATTGTTTGCCTATAAGAGGAGGGCTCTTCTCTTGGCTTGAGGGTTAGAGAAATTTTGGTTAGAAAAGTGTGGGAGAAACTCTGGTTTTAGGGTTTGAGTTCCATACATAACTTATCTCTATATCTCTCTTGTGTGTGTTCTAGGTGTAGTTGTCCTTACTATTGCACACAAACACATAGTCTTTCACCTTCTCTTGGTTCTTGAGGGACCTGAGGCTTGTTCTTGCTGTTCTTGGCTGGATTGAAGCTTAAGGAGGCAACAAGATCATCTTTTGTGAAGAGGTCTACAAGGGTAAGAAACTAGTCCTTTTTACCCCATTTTTGCATAGCTTGTTAGCCTATCTTAGAACTATTTTTGTGCTTAGTGTATAATACAAAAAAGTTCTTTTTTTAAGCCCTCTTAATAGTTTATTTAGAGTATTTTGTGATTTGGAGGTGTTAGACCCCTCATAAGCCTTGAGAGGCCTTATTTTTTGCCATTTTGTGCAAGCTCCGGGACTTTGGTGCTTGGGCCTCCTCACCACTGAAATCTTGAGGGATTTCAGTGGTAAGGATGGTGCCTTAAAGTCTCAAGAATGAGAGGGCCACCCCCTCTCCTTGTTGTCCTTGAAAAGGGCACTTTTTGACCTCTTGAGGGAGCATCATGTTTGAGTGTTTGTTGATCATGCCATAGCTATTTTTTATGCTTATTATGCCATGATATAACATTGTTGTGTGTTGGTTTTGGTACACCATGCATGCTTAGCATACCTACCTTGTAATGCCTTGTTGTTGCCTTAATATGCCTTAGGTTGTAAGCCCTTGTTTTAGCATGCTTTAGGTTTGGCCTTGTGAAGGTTTTGTGCTTATTTTGCCATGTTCAAGGTTTGTCCATAGTTGTTTGGGTCGATCTTGACATGCATTATGTGGCCCCTTTGTATTTTGGCTTGTTGGCCTTAAGTATGTAAGTGTGTAGCATGCCATTCTTGCATGGATTTAGTGGGTTGGGATCATTTTTCATGCTATTTTAGTCCCTCTAACATGCTTGTATGCTTGCCTTAAATACCTCTTTGATGCCTTATGAGCTTGTGTTGTATGCTCCTTGGAAGTGTATTTGTGCATGCCTTCATATTTGAGCCACTTATATGCCATCTAAGTAGTCTTTTGGCCTTGTTTTAACATGCTAAAAATCTGTTTTTAGTTGTTTAATGCATGCCATGTTGGTCTTGCTAAGTGTGGCCCAATACCCCTTTAGCTTGCTTGGATACTTGGACCATTTGCATGCTAATGTTTGCTTTATTTGAGTTGGTTTGGCACCATATTCTAACATGATTTTCAGAGCTTGTGTTGCATGCTAATTATCCATGTTATGCCTCTTTTAAGTGTGCTTGAGAGTGGCCCCTTTTGATGCTTAAGTGTTGGACCATAACATGTGCATGCGTGTATATGTGTTTGGCCTCACTTCCTTAGCATTATGGCTACTGTTTTGGGCCTAATTAGAGCTGCCTAATTCATGTTTAAGTCCACCCTCTATTTGGTTTGCATGCTTACTTTGCATGTTTGCTTGCATGCTTGCATAAGTGTCTTGTATTGCCATGTTGCATTCTTAACTTGTATGCCTAGGTTGCATTGCATCTTGCATGCATGTCTTGTCCCTTGATTTAGTGATAGGGATTGGGCCTTTGATTGTTTGTGTGCATTGCATTACATTTGAAATCGAAGTTGCACACTTGATTCTTTAGGCCATCAAGCATGGAAATACGTGATTGGTGGTCCGAGAATCGAGGTACATCCTCCTTTGAGTCCTTAACATGATAAGGGGCTTGTTTGGTGCATATATTGCTTGAATTACATTGTCATGCAAGTTCTGTCCTCTGCTGCTGTAAGTTGCAGGTTCTGCAGGCAGTTTTGGCCGACGGCAACATATAGTGCCGACCGGCCATCCATTGGTGGCCGATGGATGCATCTTGTGCCGATGATCACATCCCACTGCCGGTGGAAATTCTACTCAGCCGGTGGTGTCTCCCAGTGTCTAGGGAATCAATTCAGAGACTTTGGCAGTCTTGAGGCGAGAAAGAAGCGAGCGATCTATGCATGGCAGTGCATGTCCGAGCAAGACCGAGCATGCATTGCATTGGACCCGCTTCCCGAGGCCATTTACTATTTTCCCTAGCTTAGTTAATTTGTTAATTAATTAAGTGGTTTGTAATATTTAATTAGCTTGCGTAGTTAATTAATTTGTATATTCTTTTGGTCCCTCTGAGCGAGGGCGAATCTGTAATAAGTGTAGGTGCGTGTATGTGCATGTCTTCCAATCCCCACTTCTTTCTTCCCTTTTATTTACCCGCTTATGATGGTAGATTAGGGCATGTTTAAATTAGCATACCTTATGCTATGCATGCGTACATCCATACATTTGTCTTGCATGCACCGGGCTCAGCGCATCACACTAACTGCATTTGTACTTCAATTCCAAATTGAATACGTGCATCAATTGAGTGCATTTCACATGCCATGTTTAGGTTAGCCGAGCCTACTCTAATTGCATCCTGTATGTGTTGCATTAGTCAAATTAACATGAACTAGGACCATGCATGTTTGCTAACTAGTTTATTGTTTTGGCACGGAGTACAATGTAAGTATTTTCATGCTTTAGCATACCGCATGTGTGTGAGTGCTACCATGACAGCATGCTTACCATGTGGCTAGATGCTTATGTGTTAAACTGCCTGAATGCCTGTGGTGAAGGCTGAATTGTTTAAGTTGGAATAACTCATTGAAATCTGACTTTTAGCCTACTTGAGAGTAGCAAATTTCAAAGTATTTTTCAAAGACAAACGGATATGCAATGTTGTTCCAAATTAGGCGATCTAGTCTATACTTGTTTGCTGTGCGCATAACATAGTAATTATAGGCTAATAACTGGAATAAGAACACATAACATTTTCAAAATTGGATATCACGGTTAGTAGAGGCCGGTCTTCAGACTACGCGAGAGGGGGTGCTCATAGTTGACCTTCCCCAATCGTACCCAAGCTCCGGAGCCGAGGCAACTTTGGTGATGACGGACACGTGGCCTTTGGCACCGAGTCAGGGTTTCCTAAATTTCTCAAAATAAAATATTTAGGTGGCAACTCTGTATCTGGCAAAGCAGTCCATGTTTGGCACTTCTTTTAAAAAAAAACTGTTTCTCAAAACGATTTGCCGGATTTGGACTCTTTGGTTCAAGATTAAGAATCGCGACAACAAAATCGAGTTTGAACTGTAGCAGGCCCCCCCGACGGGCGTTGTTACAATCATGAAGTAATTTCTTGGCAATTTTTTTTTCAAAACTCAATGGTTTTTGGCTCACTTGGACCCAACACAATAAAAGGTTGGGACCCACTTTAATATTAAATTAAAGTCACCAAAAAATATTTTTTTCAACAATATATATATATATCTTAAACGACACATACACTTTACCTATACTTCCTAAACCAATATTTTATCTCTCTTTGCTGAGATTCTTGAGTTCAAATTTCAACTCTTGAGGGTTCTTACTTGTGAGTTTGTGAATAAAAGAGCTACTCCTCTTCAAGAGGTATAACCTTGACCTTATTTACACTACTTCTCCCCTATCTTTTCTTGCTGTTTTTCTACTAGTTTTATGCTGTTTTTATGGGCTGAAACTTGTGGCTTAAAACTATCAAAGGTGGAGGGATTAACCACCATTCTTTGAATCTTATTTTCTAAGCTTTTACCCTTGTGTTTCCCACTTCTTTCTCAACTTTCTTTCCAACTTTTACCACTATTTTTAAGAGTTTTTCAAAGGCTAAAAATGTGATTTTGAAGTCCCAAAAATTGAGGGGTTAGCCATCCCTCCTTAGGCTTGCTTACTAGCTTCATTTCTCCATTATTTTAGCCCATTTTTTCTAGCTTTTCATACTAATTCCAGCACTATTTTTGTGAGTTTTAGGACTGTTTTAGTGTGTTTACTTCATTCATGCATCGTCTAGTATGCTTGTAATGTTGTAGCCCTCATAGGTTTGGTGGTTTAGGCCTTAGATACCAACCTATTTGAGTTGATAGCTTCTATTTTATGCTTTTCATAAATGTGTTCACACTAGCAATAACCATCTCAGCTCTTCCTCCTTTCTTAGTTTTATTTGTTTGAGAGTCGTTTCAAATGAGTGTTGTTTAAGGCATGCGAAAGAGACCCTTTCATGCTTAATGGTTTAATCTCTTTGGAGGTTCATTACCAAAGCATTACATCTCTCTCATGCCAAAAATAACTTCTTGTTTGACACTCCTCTTCACTAGTGGACTTAATTATCACTTTTTGGACTAAAATGATTAAAGGATGGAAAGGTAATTAAAAGAGGCTAATAAAATTGGACTAAAAAAAGCAAGAGAATATAATTAAGTCGGGTTCAATCGGATGTTAATTGAACCCATTGAGTCTTGAGTCATTTCATACTCTCTAGTGATGATAATGGCTCAAGAATTAATGTCTACCACCACCCTTGAGGTAACTCTATGATAGGGAGGAGGTTTTGTTGGTCTTTACTTTCCATTTATTGAGACTTTGTCCTGTCGATTCATAGATCATCTCGTAACAAGTTTACGTCAATTGATGGTTTGCGAATCAAGTCTACCCCTACCTTGATCTGTTTTATGACAGGGAGAGGCAGAGAGGACAAACATCTCTTGAAAATACTCTGTTTGTGCTCTGTTTCTTTTCTGTTGTAGCAGGGCAGACCTCCAAAATAGTGGCCAGCCGGCCACCTAACCATCCGACTGACCACTTCATTTTACACAGGCAGTGCCATTTTCATGGCAGAACAGAGCAGAGACTGGAGAGAAAATAGTTTAATTTTCTAACTACAAAATAGAACAGTTCTGACAGCAAAACAGAGGAGTTTTTCAGGCGAAAAGTCATGTTCATGCATGTACGATTCTTTACCTCCTGTGACTCGTGAAATTAGTACTTTAATAGTAGAGCATTTTAATTAATTACTTAGATTCATTTGAACTTGTAATAACTAGTTAATCTAGCTTATTCATTCATTTGGATTTGTAATAATTAGTTAAAATTTGAACACAACATTCGGACTCTCCTGCGTGAGGGCAAATATGTAATAATGTGTGTATGTCTTTCAACCCCAATATCTTTCTCCTTTTTATTTATCCGCTTACTGTGGTTGTAGAACATTATGTTTTAATTAGCATATTCCATAACTTGTATCCATTCGTCTTGCATACATAAGGGCTTAGCTCATCATACTAATCAATGTCAATTTCAAGTTCCTTAATCGAATACATGCTTTTATCGCATGCCTTGAATTGACTCACCTGCCATACTAGTAGCTGAGCCTATTAATTAAATGTTGCATGCGTTGCATTAGTCATGTTGCATTGCATAGGATCTTGCATTTTTCTACTCATTTTTGTTTTCTTTGGCTTACCTCGGAGTACTAGGTGAGCGACTTTGCTTTAGCATATTGCATGTGTGTAATTGTTACCATGTCAAGCATGTTGACCACGAGGCTAAGTGCTTAGTTGATATACCTGTTTGAATACCTGTGGATGTAGGCATTTCGCTTAAGTTGGGATGATTTGAATAAATGTACATGTGAGATCACTTTTTTAAGTGGTACATATTCAAAACACTTTGCAAAACAAACATGAAATCAAAGCATTCCAACTTTTGTGAATTAGTCTATATTTGTGTATATCACCTAGTAAAGATAACATAATAATCGGAATAAGAGCACATAATGTACATAAAAATTATATCATGATTAGTAGATGTTGATCTTTGATTGGGTGAGTGGGGTGCTCAATTCATGACTTTCCCCTCTCATACCTAAGTTCCCGAGCCAAGACATTTTGGTGATGACGGACTAATGGCCTTTGGCACGAGTCACGGGTTTCCTAAATTTCTAAAAAATATTTAATTGACGACTCTGAAATCTAACAATGCAGTCAATTTTTGGCATCTTTGATTTAAAATCAATTTTTCAAAAGATTTGTTGGATTTGGGCTCATTTGTGTTTATCTATTTCATATTGCATTAGTGAAATTAGATTCAGAACTACGGGAGTCCGAACTGCAGGGCTGTCGTATCCAACGAGACTAAACCCCTCCGAGGAGCACGAAAAGTAAGCTACAGGATTGT
Organism: Camellia lanceoleosa; assembly: GCA_025200525.1. Taxonomy (NCBI): domain Eukaryota; kingdom Viridiplantae; phylum Streptophyta; class Magnoliopsida; order Ericales; family Theaceae; genus Camellia; species Camellia lanceoleosa. The sequence goes on from CM045766.1 coordinate 75,856,200, forward strand.
TAAATTATTTTTAAATAAAACACATTAAAATTATTTCTATATCAAAAAAAAATTAAAATAATTATTAAAACAAAATGTGCACTTGAGATTGTTAAAAAATAAAAAAAATTTTAAAAAAAGTTGGCCAACCGGCTATTTTTTTGGCTGGTCAAAATTTTTTTTGTTCGACCGGCTATGTTTGAAAAAAATAAAATAAATAAAAATGCACTTTACTAGACGTCCAGGCGGATGACTAGATAAACTGAAATCGCTCATTATTTTCTTAATCTCTCTCGTTTTTCAACCAAACTAATCCCTCTATTGGGCCACGCAGATTGTGAAGCCAACCCTCACAAACAATACCAAACATATTGTGGGTGAGACTCACAACAATCCTATCCCAATCCGATCTCTGAAGTGGCCAAACAAACAGGGCTAAGATTGCACCAAAAGAAATCCAGCAGCAGACAGCAGAGGATCAATCACCAAAGTCAACCACATCTATTTCATACTTCTTTTTATTAGTGTTTTGAATGAGTCTCTTCTTCTTCTTCAATCACCAAAGTCAACCACACTTAATCATGACCAACTAAAATTCGGAGTAGTACAATAGAAGTGGCGTAATATTTGTATGACAAGTCTCACTTTTTTAATCATGGGATCAACATCATGATTAGCATTATACAGGGTGAAAGAAAATTGAGCATGCTTAACGTGGATCTAAAATCACAACAATTAACAAATGATTAATCTTCTCAATGTTACAATACATTTAGAATTTCGATTTCATTATTATGATCATGTCAAAAAAGAACTTGTTTTCATAACTTGCCAACTCTAGCAGAGATCTTGAATTCAAAAAGTTAAAAAAAAAAAATAAAAAATTCACATACTCAAAAGGTCATATAAAAGTTCTCCAAAAACTTATAAAGACTAGTGGTTAGGGACGTAATTTTTTTTTATTAATTGTCAGTATTGTAATTATACATATTTTTTTAGATTGGTATGTGATATATATATATATATATATATATAACACATGGATATTTGTATGGTTAAATTAATCTGTATCTAAAATACAACTAAATAAAAAATGAATATATACTCGGCTTCAGAATTTAAATAATAAATGAGAAATTTTATAAATATAAATATTAATTTATAACTAGATTGTTAAAATCACAATCTTATTTTAAACAATAAATAATAAACAAGTCCTTTAAATATATAGCATTATACAAATCTTTTTCTATCAATTTCTCACTTTAGTTTTTCATAATTCGTACCTGTAATACAATTGAACGTATGAAATTAATTACACAATTATACAATTTTGTTTAATAGTTCATCTCATAATACAAATTCATTGAACTCATTGTTACATATTATTTATATACTGTTGGTGTAAGAATGCATTAATATCAATATATAACATATTTTAATATATCAAAAGTTGTTGAGTCTCATTTTCTGTATCACAAATATCTTGAATGATGAAAAATATAACATTAGTCATTAGTATACAATTGCTATACAATTGTCATAAAAAAAATAAATATAAAAAGTACAATTATTGCCGTGATGTAGGTATTTTGCAAAGTCTTGATTTGTTATTAAAAATGTTTATTGTGGACACTTATTTATATGACATGTATATATATATATATATATATGTATTGAACATAAGTTAATAGGGGAACAATATACAATTTCGCAGTTTTTTCTTAGCAAAAATAATTATTTTACTAAAGCGATACATGTTAGAAAATTAAAGTATCCGATGGTAATATAACATTACGTATTGACAATATAAATACAGTAACATATATAAATTTACATATATATATATATATGCATATTTATATATGCAAATATTGACATATATAAGATATCACAAACGTAAGATGTGAAATCTTTTGTAACAATATAATATAAGTAATAATGAGAGTTAATTATTCATAATTAAATAGTTAGTCATAATGTAGTGTTACATTTTTGTGTTTGCACTCTTTTTTAATTAGATTATTAAATTCACATAAACATTGAAATGAATTTATAAATAATTTGTGTAAAATAAGAGATTAATGAAGAAAGATTTAAAAAAAGAAGAAGAGAAGTTTATAGCGTTTGGTTTATTTTATTTTTTCAAACTTTTGTTTTGAATCTTTTTAGGCTTCATTTTTTTTTTTGGCACTGTTTTTTTTTTAAAAACTATTTTTATTTTCCTTTTAGATATAGATTCACTTAATCTAATACACTTAGAAAGTAATTTGTTGTGTATTATTTTTGGAAAAAGAATTATTAATATTAAATAATAATAATAATAATAATAATAATAATAATAATAATAATAATAACAACAACAAAAAATATAATAATAAAAAATAGAACATTTTTTAATTTATAAATATTTTTACCAATATTTTACTTTTTAATTCGGTTTATATTATTAGATATTAGATTTTTATGTAAAAATATAATTTAAATATAAAATATGAAGAAATTTCAATATCTTTAATTACTAAAATTGAGAAAATATGAAATCCAAAAATTTAAAAACATATTTAAAAAATAAAACTAATGAAAGTGGTTCTTATTTAGAATTTTGACATCATATCTTGGTTATTAAATTATCATGTAAAATATTATAGTTCATAAAATATAATTTAAACAAAAAGAAAGTGTATAAAGATAATCTGCAAATTTTTGAGATGCAACACAAATCTCTGTTTTAAAAATGCATCGCTTTCCTTTGTCTAAATTCAAACAAATGCATATACTTTAAGATTCAACCAAAATTATTCACAGTAATTTGATCAATGATGGACAATTGTAAATATTAAGTATATTAGTATAAAAGCAGACACATGAAATAAGAAAGAGTAATTGTTTTTTATTCTTTAATTATCATCAATATAAAAAATAGGGAGATTTTTATATTTTTTTTATAATAAGAAGGGAGATGATTTGTTTATATTTATGTAGAACTCTTGGAAGCAAATATATCGTTTTTTAGCATTCAACTCCAAAAATAAAGACATGGTTGGTTTATATAAGTTTCTCCATGACTTTTAAAAAATATAATAGATTTGAGAGGATAAAATTAAAATTATAGTAGTAGTAGATTTTGATTCTCCTCGAATCCTCCTCCTTCGTAGTATATTTAACCTCAATTTTGAAATACAAATCTTTATCTTCTAATCTTTCAAATACTTTTGATATTCAATTGCGTTGTTTAAAATTAGAGCAATAATGATTTTCACTTACTATATTTTTAAATCATATCATACTTATCATCTTATTTGTCAATAGTAATACAATAATAGTGTAATTTGACATTATTTAAAGGGTGTGTGTAAATTATATTAAAATTATGAAACTAAATAAATTTTGCCAATCCACACACGTGAAGTCCGTATAATTTACTTTTAAAAAAAGAAGAAGATGAATTACGTTAAATCCTTATAAATTATGACTCATTTGTATTTTGTCTCTGGAACTTCAAAACGCAACAGTTAACCATGTCGAACTATTTCTTTTTACAATTTACACCTTTAGTTAGGATTCTCTCACAAGATTTAAACAAAAATCAAGTCATGTGTAAATCACATGACACATTTATTGAACTTTGAAAATAATAATATATGTTATTAATTTGCTTAGGACAATAATACTTTTATCTATTGATTCCATTTACAGTTTGTCTCGTTTTTACTTTAATGGTAAAGTGCAAACATAATCACTAGATAACGGCATTATTGTCCTAAAAATTCAATAAACATGTTATGAGCATTACATGATTTGATTTTGTGTAAACCTTTAACTTGATCCTAATAAAAATGGTTAATGGTAATAAGATAATATTTTGAAGTGATTAATTGTTGAATTTTGAAATTTAAGGGATAAAATGCAAATAGATCATAGTTTCATGAGATTTATTGTGATTTACTTTTTTTTTTTTTTTTTAAATTAGGAACAAAAGTGTTTTTTTTTCCCTTCAACATTTTAGGAAGTTAGAGTTGTTAAGTTTGTTAGTAAAATTAGTATACAGAAGTGTAACACTTAAAGGGGTTATGCTGATCCATCAGTTCGAATCATTGACCTTTCCTCATTGCATCTTGAGGTGCACCTACTTGCCAAAGTGTCACAAGGGCCTACGATCCCAAAAAAAAAAAGTGTTATTTTAAAGGAAAAGAAAAAAAAAAGAAAAAAAGAAAAGAAAAGAAGAGGTACTATGGGGATTTAGGGAAACAGAGGCAACCCCAACGGCTAACCACTCACTTACTTGCAAGTTGCAACGGTCATGATTCAACGGTTCAATCTGAAAAATGTCACATGGGCTCCAAACCGGTTCCACATTCCAATCAAAGGTGTGGCCCAGTGGAGCTGATGCCTCTTTAGTGGCTCTCTTTTTTAAAGGCTTTACCCACATATTCACTCGAGTGTGTGTAATTGTAACTTTTCCCAATTATTTAGTTATTTGATAAGAACTCTAATACTTTGTCCTGTTTTACTTAAGTAGTTAAAATAATTTAAAAATAAAAAAATATTATAAAAAAATTAATTATTCTTATTATTTTTCTGTACATCTTTTTATAAAAAATTAAAAATTAACTAAAATAACTACTTCCCAAAACAATCAAAGTATACCAAAAACAAAAAAGATAATTAGGGTCAAGGGTCCAATTTTGAAATTTTTAGAATAATAGTTCCAAATTCTATTCTTTTGGGTGAAAAGTGTAACTAATCCTTTAAATGATTATATTATCCTTATGTATCAATTTATTTGTCCATCTATCTCATATTTATCTATGTGTCTACTTATTTATTCACGTGTTACTTATCTATTCATCTATATGTCCATATGCTACTAATTTATTCATTGTCTCTACTGGTTAGCCGCTACTAATAACTTTTTTGACAATTGACAGTGATCCACGATAGTGTTTAAAATAGAAAGAAACTACAAATAAAAAAATAAAAATAAAAAGTGTAAAGGTAAAACTGTCATAAATATTTTTTTTACCCAATAATTACAAAAAAAACTTGTCATTTTAGTCTCCAAAGATCCACTCTGATCCTTAATACCCATGTGCTTGACTTATCACCGAATTTTCTTTTAAAAAAAATACATTATTCAAGATAAAAATACTGTAAATTGTGGCATTTAATGCTTTATTGGAGGAAAGAAAAAGCATTTGTCTAGTTTCTATAAACTCACCAATTATAATCAACCCTTTAAATGAGGCATGGAAATTGTGATTTGATTGAGTAAAATACCTTACAAATACACTTTAAAGTCCCAATCTAATAAATAAATAAAAAGAAAAAGAAAAAGAAAAAGAAAAACTATATAAGAAGTTCTTTAGAGTTTCCCTAAGGTCGCCAAATAAATCCATTTTCAAAACTAAATACTATATACACAAAATAAAAAATTATTAATTTTTCATAGCATGTCATATTAGTGTTGAGATTATAGTTGTCCTGGGATTGTGCAATAGTAAATGGTGAGAATTATTTTGATGGAAGGAAGAAAATGTGTCTAGCCTTCTTTACCTTTTATAATAACTCCTTATAGATAACAAATATAGGATATGATTTGACTGGTAAAATTCTTAACAACTACACTAAACAATCTTGATCTTAAATTTTTTTTTAAAAAAATCTATATGGCCTGTTTTGAGAACTTGGCAAAAAATCAATTTTTGATTTTTAACTTATTTTGGGTCATATCATCTCTTTACTTTTTTATACATTTTTTTTTAAAAAAAAGTTGAAAAAAAAAACTAAAAAATTAATTTTTAACCATTTTCCAAAACAAATCTCCTTCAGCATTTTTTCAAGGTCACCAAATTAATTTCAAAACTAAAATATTACGTACACAAAATAACAAGAAATTATTAATTTTTCCATAGCATGTCTTGACTTAGAGTTGAGATTATTGTTGTTGTGACATTTGTGCAATAGTAACTGGTGAAAATTATTTTACCGGAGAAAATAAAATATGTTTGTCTAGCTTCTATTAACTCGCTAATTATAATCAATCTGTTACGAGTAGGGCATAGAGATTATGATTTTTTAAATAAAATACTTAGCAAATACATTATAAAAAGTCCCGGTAAAAAAAAAAAAAAAAATCCTTTGAGGTTGCCCTTAGATTAATGCTTACAAAATCCGTAGGCCAACACATAAATAACCAATAAGAGAAGAATATGGGGACGCATTGTTGGACAAGGGAGTGTTTGGAAGCACTAATAATTCGTGTTAGGTCAACTTTATTTGGACTGACTAAATAAGGGATGATTGGAATTTAACGGACTATTAGTTTTGGATAAATAGACTCACGACTATTTGGCAAGAAATGATGTGTATTTCATGTTTGTTTTGCCATGAGATTAGACGTTTGGAAATGATTATTTTAGTGAATCTCATGTTTAATTAGAAGATTATAAAAAATGATAATTTCTGAAAAGATCATTTTGTCTTTTTGAATTATTTACAATGGCAATGCTAAATTTAAAGTATATTTTATTTTGGTAAGACCACTATTAATGTTATTTAAATGCGACATTAGAAGTATATTTCAATTTATAATTTTGTTAATAACAAAAAAAAAAAAAGAAAAGAAAAGAAGAAGAAATGAGAACACTATTATATATCACGAGATTAATTTATATACATGTTTAAAAAAAAATCAACATGTTTAAAAAAATATTTTAAAAAATAAATAAAAATATGTTATATGTTCTTTTCCTTTTTAATATTGAAAGTATATTTCCTTTTATTATTTCGCTAATACCAAAAAAATAAAAGAAAACAATTATATGTAACGGGATTAATTTATATATATTTAAAAAAAATTCAACATGTTTAAAAAAATAAAAGAAAGAAATGTTATATATTTAAAGGGTCAATTTTATCATTTAATTAACTAATCCAGAAGTTGACTTAATCTACCAATTTTCATCCCACGTCCTCATAAGATAGAGTTATCTCATATATAAGGGACTAGTAATCTGAGCAGACTATTAATCTGACTTTCATTTTTCTATCCAAACAATAAAATAATTATGCCATTAGACATCAATTCCATTCACGGGCCAAATCACACCATCCTTATGTACTATATAGAAATCATATTCCATTGAAGAAGGCCCCATATATTCCATAATTGCCGGAACTTTCCAGGAGTGAGTCTCCCAAAATCATTGCTTGGTGAAAGTCTGTTAGACAAACTTGTAACAATCTAATATTTAATAATTTCTTTACATTTATCAAAAGTCTAAAACAATCATTCATTAGTGGTAAGATTTCAGACATTTTACACTTGGAAATTCTGAAGTAGCAAATGGTTTTATGACCCAGTCAGAAAATCTCTTATATAAGCACCATAATTAATTGTAGCCATGGTCAATTTACTCATGCTATAATGCTTTTACATTATGATCATAATTGAGAGTTTATTTTCCTTGTTGGCTGAATGAACCAATGTCATGTATCAATGTATTGTCGATATGTTAAATCATATTTATAATTTTATATTTAAATTTGTTCATAAATAATAGTATGCGATATATCACTAAAACCATTTTATTAAATTTTATTTATTTCTTATGTAATTTCTCATGTTATGGATTGCTTGGTTAGAGTTTTCTAAAAACACTTTTTAGAAAATTTTACTTTCTTGTTTTCCGTATTTTTTGTTTTTATTGAATTTTTTTAATATTTTAAACAATTTTTTTTTTTAATTTTTAGACATACCTAACATAATATACCTAAAAAGTAAAAAATTTATGAAAAAAACATTTTAAAAATTCACTAAATACCAAAAATATAAAAAAAAAATACGAGAATTCAGTACATTTTTTTATATTTTTATGTATTTATTAATTTTTTAAAATATTTTTTCATAATTTTTTTTATTTTTTAGATACATTTAAGTAAGGTGCATCTAAAATAGTAAAAAAAATGTTTAAAATTTAAAAAATATTCACTAAAAACCAAAAAAAATACGATAACCAAAAAACTTAGTTTTTAAAAAATTTAATCCAAAAAACTCAAACCAAATGTATTAGAAATTTTTTTAATGATGTGTTTGGATCATAATATATTTAGATATTTAGTAAGGGAAAAGAAATTGAGAAATTTCATTCATATTGCCTCACATTTTCCTTTTTATTTTTGAATCTTTACCCAAATTGATAATTTAAATACAATCTTAAAAGTCGTCAAAATGGATTTGATCTCCTAAAATTTGAAGACCATGGAACCTCAATTTTAAAACTCTTTCGCATTGATTTCATCTGACATGAATTTACCTTATTATATAGCTACGCAGTAAAATAAATTGATAAAATATCATTTGAAGACAAATATTATTATTTTCCACTCAAAATTTACAAACAGTTATATTCCAAAAAAAATTAGACTGCCCAAAAAAATTCAGGACAGTTGAAAAAAAAATAAATAAATAAAAGAAAAACATACTCAAATACATATATAAAAAAAAAGAAAAAAAGAAAAAGAAAAAAGGAGGCACCACTGAAAAAAATTATATTCCAAAAATAAAATTAAAAAAAAAAAGAAAAGAAAAGAAAAGAAAAAGGCCATGTCATGCCATTGCGGAGGGAACGGTTATTTGGACCCGGTCCAAGCCATTCTCCTCCATATGGCAACATTGACAACTGACTCGGTCTCAAAACTCGTTCTCCACCCCGAGTCGACTCACTCCCCTCCTCTCTCCTCGGCCCCCCCAACCTCACCAACCACCTCTCCCTTTCTCTCTCCTCCTCCACCACCCTCTCAGCCTTCACTTTCGTCTCTCCCACCAAATCCCAAAACGCATCGTTTCGTTTCCTATTCACAAACACCACTACCAATCTCTCTCTACACTCCTCCAATCTCTTCAAACATCGAGTCAACTCGACCAACTCACCAGAACTCAACCCACCAATCCTCTCCCCGCACTCACCGAGTCTAATCACAATCTGTTGCTGAGTCGACCTGTAATCTTCGCCGACCAAATTGACGACCTCGTACACCAAATCGTACTGTTGAAAATGCAACGAATCTGGAGCTCTACATATTTCCTCAACCAAACCCACCAAAACATCAACATCTCTGATCAAATCCGAGTTCAACAACGTTGTTGTTACAGTCACTTTCGTCGAAGAAGGATCAGATATATAAATACCCAAAACCCGAGAAGTGATTAAATTACGTTCCAAAACACCAGCGTACCATCGAACCCATTTCGACAACTCCCAGGTTTCGACATCACGGCCGTCGCGGAAAACCGAGAGGTTGAGGAAATTCCGGCCGCCGGAGGATGGGTAGAAGGGGAGCTGGGTATTGTGGATGAAGGAGCCTTGGGAGATGATGTGGTGGAGAGTGATGAGACATTTGAGGGCGACGAAGGTGTCGGGGGTGGAGTGGAGGCGGACCATGACGGCGGCGACGGTGGCGCAGGCGGTGGGGCGAGTGTCGTTGCCGAGGGAGAGCAAGGCGGCGATGGGGTAGACGGGAAGAGGAACAGAGGGGAGGTGGTGGCGCGGAGGACTGCGACGGTGATGGGTTTGATTGAGAGAGTTGCTTTGATTAGTGATGCTTTGTCTTTGAGGATGCCGAGGAGGTTTCTCATTAGTTTGTTTCGTCGACCCATTTGGTGAGGTGAGATCGAATGATGGGGTTCAGGGAATGAATGAAAGATTTAGCGGAGATCAACTACGGCCATGGAATTGAAGACCGTTGATGATGGAGTTTTATAGTTTGGAACATAAACAGGCGTGCGTGTTTTTAAGGTGGACCACAGATCGTACACGGAACCTGTTTGACAAAATTTTACATGGACTTCGAGAAAAAGCCAGGAAAGTGCTAACGGCCGTTGTTAATGTCAGGCAATTTATTCTGCACATTTCCCTTTCGAGTAAGATTTGTGGTTAAGGCTTGATTTTAAACCCAAGTCAAGTTTTTAGGTAATGTATAAGAGAAATATTAGGGATCATGAAAAAAATTTCATGAAAATGGTCATGAAAGATTTGTGACCCTTAGATTACCTTGATTAGTGTATGGTGTTTTATTCTAAGTGTAATCTAAAGGTCACAAATCTTTCATGATCATTTTCATGAAAGACTTTTCATGATACCTAGCATTGCTGAAAGTATAATTGGTTAGGAGGTTAGATTTTAAGTTGTTTAATTAGCACTTAGTGTGAGCTTAATGTTTCCCGTTGTACGAGTCCTGACTTAAGCGGAGCTTGTCTTGGGAGGTCGGGACAAGTTCTCAGGTTATAATTTTTTCATTCGAAATGACTAACAGGATACCCTGGTGATCTCTGTAATAGCCGCTGCCTTAAACTTACGGGAGGGTAAAAAGAATTTTCCCGTAACCAAAAAAAAAAAAAAAAAAAGGATTCGCATTATTTTAGGATCGTATTGGAAGATATCAATACATCATATAAGGATAATGAGAATTTATTAATATTTTAAATTTAGAAATAATTATCATAAATTCTTGAGTAATAGAATGGACATTTTTTTTATAATGTTAGTAAGGATAATGAGAATTTATTAATATTTTAAATTTGGAAATAATTATTATAAATTCTTGAGTAATAGAATGGACATTTTTTTATAATTTTAGAATGGAAATAATCGCAATCCACTGCATATTCATACATTTGATTTACAAATTTACTCATAATAATTTGGCATGGAAATTGGACTTACAATCCTTGAGAGTTTATCAAATTAAAAGTTGACACATATCCTCACATGTCATTGGAATAGAATTATGGAAGTTTTTTGGGATCTCAATCATTTTTCTTTTTATGTTTGGAAAAAATATATTAAGAAGTTTTTTATATGTTACGTTAGAGTGTTACATATACTAAGGAATTTTTTAAGATGTTATATTGGAGTGTTACGTTTGAAAAAAATATTATAAGAAATTTTTTTAGAGTGTTATAGTTTGAAATTACATTTACCAAGTTTTTGTACTCCTTTTGAAATATTTGAAAAATCTCACATCATTTTGCAATGTTTGAAGAATTTAATATTTCAAGTTATTTTTGTATTTATTTTGAAATGTTTGAAAAATCTCACATTTCAAATAAAAAAGATTCCCATATAAAAGTTCATCCCAAATTTGATTATCATATATTGTGTATCTTACATTTCTAGTGCACAAAAAAAGGAAAAAAAGAAAAAGAAGAAGGAATCATAATAAAAATAAAGATATAACCGTAAACCCAAATTCTAAATAATATATTGAATCTACCTTTTCAAAATCAATGAGACTATTTAGTCTATAAAAAAAATTCTTAGAACTAAACGGTTAATCTTTTCTCAAGATGAAATTTATAGATAAATCTTCGTTTTAAAAAAAAAAACACTTCTAAATAAAACTTATCAAACACATTATTAAAAATAAAATAATAATAATAAAAAAGTAACAAAATTTTAAAAAAAAAAAAAAAAAAACAAGTTTTTACATATTTTACTGTTAGTTATAACTCATTATTATGTTAATTATGACATTATTTAGTTAGGGAAACTTTTAATATTGTAAAGGTAAGAAAAAGTGTATTGAATTTAATAATAAATGTCTCAGGATTACTTATCTGCATATCCATTTTTTTCACCTCAAAAAAATAAATAAAAATAAATAAATAAAAAAAGTCTTGGGATTGACATGTCTTTTGTCATTTTCTTATACTTTGGATCCTTGTTAACAAAATCATTTTAGTTATAATTCAAAAGTCTTTAGTTATATTTTATATGACATTTGATTATGACTCACTTTTTTTTAGTCATGATCCTAAAAAATATTCAGTTATGACATTCATGATAATTTTAATCTCACAAATATCATAACTTACATAGGATGCATACCTAACATAACCTGTATGTTAAGAAATATGTAAAAAAAATTATATTAAAATACATAAAAGATATATAACAATATGGTGAGAAAAAGTTATACTACGTTTTTTTTTTATTTTTTATTATTTATATGATGTAATTTTATAATTCTAATTTAGCGTTAATTTTTTTAATAAAAAAAATCTGTTTATTTTGAATATTTTGAGTTGAAAAATAAATAAATTGAAAATATTAAAAATATGTTTAATAATGTGTGCTTACATTTTTTTTTTATTTATAAAAATTTTAAAAACATTAAATAAAATTACAAAAATTTGTGAAAAATCCACTCTAGCAATTGTCTAATGCATTATGTCCAATGACTTTTTTTTATAGGTAAGAAGTCAACATTTTGTCAACGGCTGTGATAAATCCCCCGAATAGGGGTCTCCCGAATCCCCCGTTTTTCCCTTTCAAGTAAAAAAAAAAAAAAAAAAAAAAAAAAAGAAAGAAAGAAAATAGAAAAAAAAAAAAAACAGTTTGCCAAAAATGGCAATTAGGGGGATTATGGGGAGTTTTTTTAGGGGGATTTTTCATTTTCCTTTTGTCAAATAGTTTAGTGAAAAGTTCTAAAAGACATTTTGTTTCTAATTATACCTCATGACTCTTTTTTTTTTATCTGTTTGACTTTTTAGTAACTATTTGTTCGAATTTTTTATCTATCTGTTCAAATTTTTTGTCTATTTGTCCAATTTTTTGTCTATCTGTTCAATTTTTTTGCCTATCTGTTCAAATTTTTTTTTTTTTTTTTTGTGTTAATTTTATATGTGCAATTTTCATCTATGCAAATTTTCTATCTGTTCAAATTTTATCTGTCTACTTTTTTATCTGTTCAATATTTTTATTTGTACAAATTTTCTATCCAAATTTTATCTGTACAAATTTTCATATCTATATAATTTTTAGTTGTACAAGCTAAGTAATCTTCCATTGTGTCACTCAATATCATCATTATAGCATCTACAACTGAGTAAATTAATTGCAAGGAAAAAGAGGTGAAACAAAGTCACTATAAACATGTTAAATTCCTCGTTCAAAAAAAAAAAAAATCTTAAATTTGAACAATTACAAATTACCACAAACATATAGCAGTAAATTAATAGAGACAATTATCTCAGCAGTGATAGGATGAGCTTAGCACCTGAATCAACAGCTTCAAAATTTCCCAAAACTGCTTAATCAAATCAAATCTCCATAGTCACCTTCAGATCTAAGAACAAAGTATTGGAAGTGAGGTCTTTGATCGAAGAGACTCTTAGATAAAAATACACACTTTTAGAGCAACAAGGCACAAAATAGCTCAAAATTCTAAAAAACCACTTTAATATGACTGCAAGTCTACAAAGTGTTAGGCAATCTTCAATGTATTTGAAGAATAATTTAATAAATGAGAGATTTTGTTTGATTACAAAACAAATTCTTACTTTTGTTACAAAAACAAAACAAAATCTGGAGGAAAATAAATAAATAAATAAATAACCAACCTACTTACTGTATTACTTTCTCGGAAATTCAGGTTCTCAAAAATTCAATCAAGTCCAATGTTCAACACTGTTTCGTTAAGACAGATTCGTCATCTCCATAGTGCTTTCAAAATGTGGACGTCTATCTCACAAGATAAAATGATTGACGACAATTAGTAGCAGCATTATAAACTAAATGTCCAACGACCACACTTTGTGTTTATACTCTTTCTTACAGAAAAGTTATGCAGCACAATGCAGGAAACAAAAGCAGAAGGAAGAACGAAAATTGAATGAAAAACCAAATTGAGGACTTGTCTATTTATAGGAGACACCCGCGTCTAAGCCCAGGCCCAAGCTCGATGCAGGCGGCGAGGCGGATAACGCGTGTATGGTAGTTTTTAGGTCTAATGGGTCAAGGCCCATTTTCCCTATAGCCTCCTCCTTCACAAAACTTGAGTGTCTCTTGGGGCCTTTCCCAAGATGCAAACTCAAGGCTTATAAACCTACACCAAGTTTGCCTACTCAAGCAATGTGGGACAAGCCTTTTCTTCATCCTTTAGAAATCTCACCAAAACACCATTTTCATGGAGCTCATTTTGGCATTGATTTCCCATTCACTCGATAATGGTTTTGAGCAACCAAATATGCGACGTGAATTGTTATGCTACAAAGAACGCGTTGCCATATAGACCCACTGTAGCTGGCTTTTCGTGCTCCTTGGAGGGGTTTAGTCTCCTTGGATACGATAGCCTATAGTTCGGACTCCTGTGGTTCTGAATCTGGTTTTACAAGATGCAAATATGAAACAGAAAAAACACAAATAAGAGTCCAGATCCGAAAAATTTTTGGAACATTGATTTTTTAATCAGACATGCCAAAAATAAACTATATTGCCAGATTTTAGAGTCGCCACTTATATATTTATGGGGAATTTAGGAAACTGGTGACTCGTGCCAAAGGCCACTTGTCCGTCATAACCAAAGTGTCTCGGCTTAGAAACTTAGGTATGTAAGGGGAAGGTCATGAATTGAGCACCCCACTTACCCAATCAAAGATCGGCCTCTACTAATCATGATGTGATTTTTATGTACATTATATGCTCTTATTCTGATTATTATGCTAATTTACTATGTGAGACACACAAGTACTAAGTCACGCACTTTGGAATGCTTTGAATTCATGTCTGTTTGAAAAGAATTTTGAATATGTGTTACTTGAAAAAGCGAGCTCATATGTACATTAATCAAAGTTATCACAATTTTAAGCGATATAGCCTTTATCCACAAGCATTCAAAGAGGTATATCAAATAAGCACTTAGTCTCATGGTGATATGCTTGATATGGCAACACGAATACACATGCAATATGCTAAAGAAAAAATGCTCACCTAGTACTCAACCGAGGCAAGCCAAAGAGAAGAAAATAATTAAAAAAATGCATACTCTAATATGCAAGTGACTAATGCAATACATACAAAATGTGGCTACTAGGTTTGGTTTATTCTAACATGTCATATGGATTAACTCAAAGCATGCAGTAACGCACGTATTTAAGTAGGTAGAAAATGACAACAATGTTTAAAATAATGAACCGAACTCGATGCATGCAAAAATGGATACAACACATGGCAATGATATGAAACGAAAAATATGATGCCAACATGATAAGCATATAAATAAAAGGGAGAAAGAAATGGGGGTTGGAAGACATATACAATATTACAAGTGCTGCAAAATTGTCCTCGCACAAGAGGGTCCGAATGAATGTCCTAATTAAACTAATTATTACAAATACCAAATGAATTAACTCCATTAACTAACTATTACAAATTCAAATGAAATCAACTAATTAATTACACATACTAATAGTAAAGCACTAATTTAAAGGACTTGAACAGGAAGCAAGGACCCGCACGCACACAATCGAGAACATCCTCCCAGAAACCTCTCTGTTTGCTACCAGATCTGTTCTGTTTGCAGTTAGAAAATTATTCTGTTTTGGCCTCAGGTTCTGCTTTGTTCTGCTATAAAAATGCTACTGCTTGTACACAAATGGTGGCCAGCTGACCACTACTTTTGAGGGATGCCCTGTTGCTACAGAGTTGAAAAAGAACAAAAATAGAGTGCTTTCAGAAGATGTTTATCCTTTCTACCTTTCCCTATCATGAAGATGATCAAGGAATGAGTAGATTCAGCTCATAAATCATGAATTGTCGCAAGTTTGTTGCATGATGATCTTAGAACCGATAGGACAAAAGCTCAATAAAAGGAAATAAAAGACCAACAACACCTCCTCTCTATTATGGAGTTACCTCAAGGGAAGGAGTAGACATTACTTCTTGAATCATTGAACATCACTAAAGAGTATGTAATAAGTCAAGAAGCAATAGGTTCAATATGACGTCTAACTGAACCTAGCCCAATTTTATTACCTTTTTACTTCTTTTTATTAGCCCTTTTTACATTACATTTCAATTTCTTATCTTTTATTCATTTTTGTCCAAAAGTATAGATTATGTCCACTACCAAAAGCAATATAGAATAGTAAGCATTCACTTAACCAGAGAAATGAGTTTTTCAAGTCTTTTTCTACGGGAAAAATTACAAAGGAAGAGTCAAACTCATTTACAACCAATAATAAATTCTAAGTCAAACCCAAAATGAGTGATAATGACTAGCAAACTCAAAGAGAGCGATAATGACTCTAAATCCAAGCTTGATAATAAGCTATAATGACACTTTCCTTGGTGATTTCCAAGGGTCTAACTAGAAAGCTAGTCCCTTAGAAATAATGCACCAGTGATAAAGAGAGATATCAAATGAGATTGTGCTTAGCACAAGAAAGATGTAATGCCTTGATAATGAATCTCCGAAGAGATTAAACCATTAAGTATGGAAAGTCTCTTTCTTATGCTTGAACAACAATCTTTTGTTAAATATAACTCTTTAATTAAAATAAACAAAGAATGGAGGGAGGTTGCAGAGATGATTATGCAAAGGTGATTACAATAGTATGAGCATATATGAAAGCTATAAAAAAGTGCAAGAAAAGGCTATCAACTCAAATGGATTGAAAGTTATATCCATGAGGACTTACAACAACACATCTACAATATTCAAAGCATAATTAAACACACAAAACAACACTAGAACAACACCAAAATAGTGTTGACAATTGAGTTTTTGAGGTGGAAAAATGGAGGAAAAATAGGCCAAAGCCAAGAGGTTTAAAACAACCAACAAGCCTAAGGAAGGATGGCTAATCCCTCATCTTTTATGTGACTTAAAATCACATTTTTGAGCGTAGAAAAAACTTTGAAAAACAGTACGAAAAAGCAAAGAAAAGAGATAGAAAAGATAGTATAAAAGCTCAAAGTATACATTTTCAAAGAGAGGATGCTCTTTATTTTACAAACCATAAGTTGAACACTTTCAAGAGCTGAAATTTATGTTCAATAATCTCAACAAGAGGCTTCAAGTTTTGGCTAAGGAGGTGTACGTATGGTGTATGTATATTGCAAGAGAGATAAGCAGTGTGCTGGACAAGTTTTGGCACTTGGAGAATTTTTCTAACCCCAAACCATGAGAGGAGGTCATGTATTTATAGAAAAATAGGTCCTCACGTCGAAAATATCTGTAATGAGCCAACTGGTGCAAGCCATGTACATGGGGATAGCTAGCAGCCAAAAATATCTGTTTGTCGCTGAACATAGCCGGCCATGAAGGGGGACATCCAGCCAACCAAAAATGGCTTGCCGGCCACTTATTGGCCAATAGATCTCTGAGTGGTCAGTCTAGAAAAAATGAAGTTTTGGTCCAAATAGGGTATAAGGTTTAGGTTTTGAAGATCAAAACTAAAGCCTTTTGCTGAAGAAATTAAACGATTGTACAGCGTAACATTTCATCATCAAGTATTCAAAGTGAGACGCCCAAGTCTTAAAGGTGGTCAAAATGGGATGTTTACACCCGCCAACTTTGGTGCATGTGTCCCACTTAAAAAATAGACCAAAACTTTAGAATTTTTTTTTTCCCAAAACCATTTCTTACAATCCCCCACATGAATGGAATTTGATGACAACGAAAGTGCAGCTATATGCAAAATTTGTCGAGAGAGTATAAATTGAAAATATCTTGTATCAGGATAGGTAGTTTTCAGCTTTAAACCTTCTCTAGTGATAACCTATCAGACTTACTAGCTAACTAATGGACGCGATGCCTTGAATTGTTCAACCGTTAGTATAAACCAAGACAATAGATTTCACACAAAATATCTTCTGGCACATCGTGATTCTCACGGTTGTGTTCATTTTGGCCCTGAACGTTCCTGGTTATTCATGAGTGCTCAAGAGAATTTAGCCTCTTTATTCTCATAGATTCGGACCCAGTTCAACACTCATATAGGTGATACTTATTGAGAGTATCCCTTATACTCATATTGACTTTTTATTCCTAAGTCAAGATATAAGTAGTCATTAAAAGCGAAGCTTACCCTTAATCCCCTGCATAAAGCACATGTTGCAGATATCACTCTCATCATAGGAATGACTAAGGATTTTAATCCCTTAGTGATCTTTAACGAGCCACACATAATTTAGTTGTCCTTTTGAACTTAATTCTTGGGATCTCCAGTCATCTAAGTAGGGTTACCATTATGATGAATCTTACGTAATAGGCCTTAATCTTACTCCCTTCGTTGAACTATACACTTGCTCTTTTGCTAAACCTTTTGTTAACGGATCTGCGATATTCTCCTTAAACTTTATATAAGCTATTGAGATTATACCATTTGAAAGCAATTGTCTTACGACATTATATCGATGACGAATGTATCGTGACTTACCATTATACATATGACTTTGTGTCCTTCTTTTTATAGATTGACTATCACAATGATTGCAAATAGCTGGCACAAGTTTTGGTTACATTAGAATATCTTCTAAGAAATGACGAAGCCATTCTACTTTTTCTCCTACTTCACTAAAGCAATGAACTCAGATTCCATTGTAGATCGTGCAATGCACGTTTGTTTGAGAATTTCCGCGAAATAGTTGCACCCCCTAGAGTAAAGACATACCCATTAGAGAATTTTGAATCTTTAGTATCCGATATCTAATTTGCATCATAATAGCGTTCGAGTACTGTTGGATATCGAGTAAAGTTTAAGCCATGATCATGGGTAAATCTTAGATATCTAAGAACCTAAATCATTTCTTTCCAATGATTTTCTCCAGGGTTAGTAGTGTACCTGCTTAATTTACTAACAACATATGCTATATCAGGATGTGTGCAATTCATTAGGTACATTAGGCTTCTAATAATTTGGGAGTATTTTAACTGAGACATCCCATCACCTTTATTTTTTGACAAATAAAGATTGACATCTACAGGTGTTCTTGCCACATTTGCATCATCCTTGATATTTTTACCAAGTATTTTATCAATATAATGTGATTGAGACAAAGCATATCCGTTAGATGTTCTAGTAATTTTCATTCTTAGAATAACATCTGCTACTCCCATATCTTTCATATCAAATCTTTTGTTCAACATTTTCTTGGTTGATTTGATCATATTATGACTGCTACCAATTATGATCATGTCATCTACATAAAGACAAACTATGACATATCCTTTATCAGTGTTTTTAACATAGACACATTTGTCACAATCGTTTATCTTGAATCCATTAGTTAGCATAGCATGGTTAAATTTCTCAAGCTATTGCTTAGGAGCTTGTTTTAATTCTTAGATAGATTTTATAAGCCGACACACAATCTTTATTAAGAAATCTATATTGCTTAGGAGCTTGTTTTAATCTTACTCCCATCGTTCATCATTTCCTTAGGGGTTTTATTGTTCTTTTTCGCAATTTCATTTTGCTGAGGAGAATATGGTGCTGTAGTTTGATAAATAATGCGATGTTGTGCACAGAATTCATTTAAAGGTTCATCATATTCACTACTCTTATCACTTCTAACCATGTTAATAGTTTTACCTAGCTGATTTTCAACCTCAGTTTTGTAAAGTTTAAACATTTCTAAGGTTTCATCTTAACTTCTAAGTAAGTATACATAACAATATCTTGTGCAATCATCAATAAATGTTATGAAATACTTTTTGCCTCTTCTAGTTTGAACAAATTTAAGATCACATACGTCATTATCAATAATTCTAGAGATTCAGTTTTTCTTTCAACTGATTTAAATGGTACCTTAGTTAGTTTCACTTCTACACATATTTCACATTTATGATTAGGATCAATTTGAAATTTTGGTATATAATCCATACCAATAAGCCTACGCAAAGCATCAAAATTTATATGTCCTAATCTACTATACCATAAATAAGACTCAAGAATATAAACAGAAGCTGTGTTAATTTTATTAATAGCAGAAGCTGGTACAACAATCATTACATTTAATTTAAAGAGCCTATCACTCACATAAACTTTACCCACATACATGTCACTTTTAGTTAGTACAAATTTATTAGACTCAAACACAAGCCTAAAACCATTTTTACTCAACAAAGATCTAGAAACTAGATTCTTGTGAATGTCTAGTACATGTAGCATGTTGTTGAGAGTAAGTTCCTTCCTCGAGGTCATTCTCAATACCACATTTCCTTGTCCAGCCACGGTAGAAGTAGAAGAATCTCCTATGAAAAGTTGTTCTCCATTGGCAGTCTCACTATATGAAAAGAACTTCTTATCTGCACAACTATGACGAGTTGCCCCAGTTTCAACCCACCACTCCTTGGGATTTCCAATCAAATTAGCCTCAGATACCACTACATTAGCCTTCGTCTCAATGGAATTTTTACCATTCCTCTTTTTAGCATTCCGGTTATCCTTCTTAATTCTCAATTGGACAATGAGTTCTTCGAACATCATCTCTTTGCGCTTATGCTTAAGGTAGTTCTTGAACTCTTTCCAAGCAGGCGGTAATTTTTCCACAGTTGCAGCAAATTGGAAAGATTCGCTAAGAGACATACCTTTAGCATGAATATCATGCAAGATGAGTTGAAGACTTTGCACTTGGCTAATCATCGTTTTAGAATCAATCATGACAAAGTCCAGAAATTTTTCCAACAATGAATTTCTTCGTGCCTCCATTCTCTATCTTGTATTTTTTTTCCCCCCCCAAAGAATCCTGCAATTCTTTTGCTGTTTTAAGAGGGCTGCAAACATTATACAACATGTTGTCTAAGCCATTGAGGATGTAATTTCTACAAAGAAAGTCAGAATTCTTCCAAGCATCCACCGCAACAACAGCTTGCCGATCACTTTCATCCTCTTTAAGTATTAGAGCATCTTCATGGAGAAAATGGGCAAGATTAAGAGTTGTTAGATAGAACAATATTTTCTGCCACCATCTCTTAAACTCTATATCGTTAAATTTTTACAGTTTCTTGCCATGATTCACAGGAATTTGAACAGGGTTCTCTGGGTAATGGTCGGTGTTGGTGTAACAACCGGATTGGGGTTATCAAATTCAGTAGCCATCAAATTTGATTACAAAAATCAAAAAACAAATTAGAAGCAATACAAATTTCTAGTTACATAAACCATAAAAGAAATCAGAATTTTGAATACAATGAAGAAACGACTCTGTCATAAGACTGTCAGGCAATCCTCACTGTATTCGAAGAATAATTTAAGAAATGAGAGATTTTGTTTAATTACAAAACAAATTCTTACTTTTGTTACAAAAACAAAACAGAATCTAGAGGAAAATAAATAAATAAATAAACAACCTACTTACAGTATTGCATTCTCGAAAATTCAAGTTCTCGAAAATTCAACAAAGTCCAGTGTTCAATACTGTTTCTTTAAGACAGATTCGTCATCTCTACGATGTTTTTAGAATGTGAACGTCTATCTTCTAGGATAAAATGATTGACGACAATTAGTAGCAGCACTACAAACTAAATGTCTAGGGAACACACTTTGTTTTTATACTCTTTCTTCCAGAAAAGTCATGCAGCAAAATGTAGGAAGCAAAAGCAGAAGGAAGAATGAAAATTGAATGAAAAACCAAATGGAGGACTTGTCTATTTATATGAGACTTGGTGGCTATTTAGACAGATTTGAATAGGTAAAGAACTTGTTCGGGTTGGATTTGAACAAGTACAGAACCTGTTTGGGTTAGAGGAAAAGGTGCATTGAACTAAACTGCCAATGTTCAGAAACGTTGGGGTTATTTTAAATTTAAAATCGAAATTCAAATTCCAAATGGTAAGAATTTAATTTTAGAAAAATAAAATTCAAATGTTTTTGGCCCAAAAAAGATAAGCATTGGACTACACAAGCCCAACCCAACCTCATAGCTCGCACCTGCGCCCAAGCCCAGGTCGGTCTGGGCGGGCCAACGACGGTGGTACACACACATATGTGTGGCAGTTTTTGGGTCCGATGTGTCAAGGCCCACTTTTCCCATAACCTCTCCCTCTACAAAAGTTAGGTACCCCTTGGGGCCCTCCCCAAGATGCAAACTCAAAGCTTATAAACCCACACTAAGTTTGCCCACTCAAGTAATATGGGACATGCCTTTTCTTCATCCCTTATAGAAACCTCACCAAACCCATGGATCTCATTTTGGCGTTGATTTCCCATTCACCCGATAATGGTTTTGAACAACCAAATATACGACGTGAATCATTACGCGATAAAGAATACATTGCCACATAGATCAGCCAATTTTGGCACATGGGTCCCACTTAAAAAATGATCAAAATTTTAGGAAAAAAAATAGTTTTTTTTTTTTCAAAACCATTTCTTACACAAAGTAATAACAAAAATTTCAAATAAATACACATACACATAGCAGAACCATATATGCAAGTATAACTGTGTATGTAGTTTACAGGTGGTGAATTCTTTAGAGCAATACTTCTCACTCTCACTACCTCCATTGCAGGTCATCGCTGCTAGGTATCTCCAGGCAAGACGGAGTCCGTCGTTGCCTCCGCACTTCCTTCAGTCAAACCTAGTCGAATGAGAAAAGAGAGAGTTGAGGAGAGAAGATGAAGGTGAACAGAGAGAAGAGAGAGAGAGAGAGAGAGCGAGGACTTCGACGACAGCATGGCTTTGATTAAGGGCTTCACAGATCGCAGATCTAAGATCGGTAATGGAACTATTGCAGGGGTGGCGGCGGGGCGGCCATCGATTGAGGTAAAGGAACCTTCGGTGATCTGAGATCTCCGATGATAGAGGTACATCGAGAGAAAGGACAACGGAGGTGAAGAGAGAGAGAAAGAGAGAGGGAGATAGAAGAGAAAGAGAGAGAGAGCTGTGGAGAGAGAGTGTTTGGTTAGGGTTTGGTTTGGTTTGGTTTGGGAACAATATATAACAGGGTATTTTGGTCATTTCGTAGAATCATGTCCTTATGGACATACTATTTCTACGCGTGGATTGTTAGGCAAAAAGAATTCAAATTTGGATTTTTGGCCTGAGTGCCCAATAAAATTTTGTTTATGATTTATTTTCTTTTACAAAATTTAATAAATTATAACCAAAAAAAAAAAATGAAGAAAAAGAAGAAGAAGATAGTTCAACTTATTTGAAAAAAAAAGTTTTTCCACTTCTCCGACAATCGCCATTGCTCATCAACACAGTCGACTACTACATCTAACCACTTACATGGACCACAATCGTTAGTGACCTCCTCCAACAATTACCTCTAATAACCATCTTTTATCACCACCTGTGGTGGTTAGTCATTGTCTTTGATTGTTGACAACCATTTTCGGTCACTACTCCTTATTGTTGACAACTACCCCAAGCCACAAACCAACTCCTATGACTGACAACCGTCTTCAGTCACTACCTTTGGTTGCCAATAACCACTTCTAACCATCATTTCTAATCGTTAGTAGTAACCTCCACCACCGATCACCACATATGACCACTCCCTTGTCTCACTAGTGACCACTATTCTTGATTATTGACAATTATTTTAGCCACTCTTTTATTTTTATTTTTATTTTTTTAGATAGTGTAAGTAAGAGAATCAAATAGAAGCAGTGAATGCTTCGCTAAGAACCAAAGAAGATAACAAAGCTAGGACCTCCTCTATCCAAACTTCGACCCTCTCCAAATCCACCGCCATTCTTGCTAGATAATGAGCAACAAAATTTTCTTGACACTGCACATGTTGAATTTTTCATTCTCGAAACAAAGAGACTCTTGAGCAAACCTCACCAAGTGACCATAATTTGACAGTTTCTCATTTTGTGATTGAAGATTGAAGATACAACGTGTTCCAAACCGAACGGGTTGGATTGATCCACACTTCACAAATCGGTGTTCGAGGTACCAAGCCCACAGGAAGCCCTGCACAAGAGTTCAACGGGGAACGGGGAGTTCCCCAACGAACCCTCCGACGAGCAAGTTAGAAAGAGAGATGGAAAGTAGAGATAGATTAGTAATAGAGAAGCTTAACCTTCTTCTTGTCTTCGACGTCTGCTTATATCCTTTGGTAATCATTTCGTTGTCCCTTCCAACCTGTCATCTTGGCCGAAAGTCTATGCTCTAGCTTGCCTTGTTCATGGTGAGGCCGTTCTGTCTCGACGGGGAGGGTTATCGCAATAAATGCTATAAGGGGCTTCGTTAATGGCTGATGTGCAATGCAATAACTTTGCAGGATCTTTGTCTGCTTATGTGGCTTGTCCTTCTCTTGCCACATGTTTAGATGTCATTGGTTCTTAATGCCATGTTGAGCTCCAGCAATGTTGGGCTTTACTATTTGAATTATGTATTGGGTCCTAAGTGGTGGGCTATAACCTTTATGGGCTTACCCATGTCAGTAGTCCCCCATTCCCAAGTGCAGCTTTAGTCCAACGAAGGGAATAATGAAGAAAGCGATAATTGTGAAAGACCGGCAGGGCGAAGATTGACCAAGAGGTGGGCCGACGGTGATGGGTGGCCGACCGGAGAGACCGACCTTAAGGAGGGGCGACCGCGAAGGGTGACTAAGTGGGGGGACCGACCCTGAGGAGGGGCGACCCTGAAGGGTGACCGGGTAGAGGGACCGACCATGAGGAGGGACCGGCCATGAGGAGGGTCGACCACGAAGGGTGACCGAGTGGAGGGACCGACCATGAGGAGGGCTGACCGTGAAAGGTGGCCGAGTGGAGGGGCAAGTGGCGGTGCGTAGGGCTCAAGAAGTGGTAGGGGACGTGGTGATTTGAAGTGGAAAAGATAGGGTAGGAGAAGGGGGCAGTGGAACGTGGTTGTACACGTGGCGGAATCCCGTGATGGGGGAGGTTAGGCGTTGGACAAGAAACGAAAGGGTAAGTTAACATAAGGTGTTGAAAAGGTGGTTTTGGCGGATTTTTTAAAAATTTTCAAGGTGGCAAAATTTAATTATGACCCTTGGAATACAGGCAAGCCTTGGACTTTTGGTGTTATCCGCTTTACCTATCTTTTTGCCAAAAACCAAAACGTTCCAGAAGTAGACTTTTTTGTTTCCAATGATACACCTCTGCAACATTTTGTGAACTATCTTGTACCAGCGTCTGAAGCTATACACAAGCATACCAGAGAGATGGCCCGAGAGGATGTGCCTACTATGAGACTAGATACGTTGGGGGACGATGACGCGATGGACCTGGCAAAGTAATAAAGGACGAAGAGACGAGTAGGAAGCAAGGGGGAGCCGGCGCGGCGACCCCGTTCATCCACACTGATAGCGGCTGCGAAGTCAATCAGTCAAGTAAAGCCAGATCACTGGCACACGAAGGCCGACAAATCGACCTTTACCTCGAAGGAGTTGGAGGTCATGCGTGAGAAGTATCAAATTCCCGCGAAAATAGAGTTAAAACTGCCGACATCAAAGGAGAGGCCATCCGATGCTCAACCGGGGGAGTTTGCCCTCTATGAAGAGGCGTTGAAGGGGGGTTTGAGGCTGCCACTCCCTCGGATAGTAGTGGACGTGTTGGATCTGTTGGAGGTGGTTCAAGACCGCGATGCCCAATCGTGGAAGATCTTCTTGGCACGTGCAAGCGTGTGGCCACGGGGTGAGCGAAATTGCAATGATAATGGACGAGTTTTTTGCGTGCTATAAGGCTTCAAGCCAGCAAGAGACTTGGGTCACTTTACAAGTGGCGGCAAGGAAGAGTCTGGTGGCAGGGTTGCCGTCGTCCATTAAGGAGTGGAGGCCGCAGTGGTTCTATGTGTCCGCCAATGGGGGAGTAGAAGTGCGCACAGTGTGGAGAGTGCCAACCAAGTCGATGGAGCCAAGGTTGGAGATAGCGGTAGAGGAGAGGGTGAAGAAGGTGAAGGCGTAGAGGGAGAAGGAGGGCGCCAAGTGGGACGACCTCGTTCAGCCCTCAGCCTTGTTTGCCTCAAGCCTGGGCCCTCATCCGACCCGTGGAGATCTTGAGCCGGCAGAACTAGAGGCAAAGAGGAGGGTGTAGACACCCCATTTTTGACCGTCTTCAAGACTTGGTTGTGCTTGTAGGTACACCCAACAACTGGTTCGATTGCTCGCCCAGCATTCGACTGTCGCGGCGGAACTTCATCGGTTAGAGTTTCTAGACCCTGTATCCTTTCTGCCTCATTTTTGGACCCTGACTAGGTCCTGTCAGAGTGGCCCTCCTAGTGCACTGTCGGCCATAGGCATGGCACTGCTGGCCATGGCTTTGCCCCTGTCGGCCACTGGTGAGCACCTGCCGGCCATCAGTGTGGCACTGCCGGCTATTGCTGATGGCCGGCTATAACAAGCCCGCGGGGGACCTCGATACAGTTCGGACTCGATTTGTGTCACGGTTCTTAATCTTGAACCAAAGAGTCCAAATCCGGCAAATCGTTTTGAGAAAACAGATTTTTAGAAAAGAAGTGCCAAACATGGACTGCTTTGCCAGATATAGAGTCGCCACCTAAATATTTTTTAATGGGGGGATTTAGGAAACCCTAACTCGGTGCCAAAGGCCACGTGTCCGTCATCACCAAAGTTGCCTCGGCTCGGGAACTTGGGTACGATTAGGGAAGGTTAGCTATGAGCACCCCCTCTCGCCCGATCCGAAGATCGGCCTCTACTAACCGTGATATCCAATTTTGAAAACGTTATGTGTTCTTATTCCAATTATTAACCTAGAGTTACTATGTTATGCGCACAGCAAACACGTATAGACTAGATCCCCTAACTTGGAAACAAGCATTGCATATCCGTTTGTTTTGGAAAACGCTTTGGGATTTGCTACTCGCAAGTAGGCTAAAATACGGATTTCAGCGAGTTGTTCCAACTCAAGCAATCCAACCTTCACCCATAGGCATTTAGGCGGTTTATCACATAAGCATCTAGCCACATGGTAAGCATGCTGTCATGGTAATACTCATACGTATGCAAGGATGCTAAAGCATAAAATACTTACAAAGTACTCCGTGCTTAGAACAAGAACATGTCAGCAGTCAATGCATGATCCTAAGTCCATGTTAAGTGCCTAATGCATCGCATACAAAATGTCACTAGAAAAGGCTTGGCTAATCTGAGAATGACATGTGAAATGCACAGGAAGCATGTATTCAAAGTTAAATTTGAAATATAATGCAATTAGCATGATGCGCCGAGCCCGATGCATACAATACTGATGAATGATGCACGCATGCATAGCATAAGGTATGCTAAATTAAACATGACCTAATACTAATCATCAAAGCAGGTAAGTGAAAAGGGGAAAAGAAGTGGGGGTTGGAAGACATACACACACTCACCCACACTTATTACAAATTTTCCCTCGCTCGGAGGGACCGAAAGAATATACAAATCAAATAATGAATTAACTATCCTAGCTAATTAATTATTACAGGCCAACTAAATTAATTAAGCAAATTAAGCAATAAACAACAGCCTCGGGGAGAGGACTCGATGCATGCGTGCTCAGTTCTGCCCAGAAATCCACCGATATGCCCAAGATGCCTCTATTTTCCCTGTTCTGCTCCTTTGATGACTGCCAAAGTCTCAAGGTTTGCTCTCTGGATGCTGGGGAACACCACCGGCTAAAGGAGAACACCACCGACCATTTGGAATGATCACCGGCCATGAATTTGATTCATCGGCCAAAAATGTTAAGTCGGTAAACTTTGGGGATGGCCGTGGGACAAAAGTTCTGCAAAATGGTTTGGTTAATGACAGAGGGCAATACTTGGCATGGCAATGCATTTCAAGCAATGTATGCTCCAATCACACCCCATATCATGTTTATGACTCAAGGGGACATGAGCCTCGATTCTCGGACCACCAATCACGCATTCCCATGCATGATGGCCCAAAGAATCAAGTATGCATTTTCAATTTCAAATGAATGCAAACGAAATAAACACATAAGGAGGCCCAACCTCTATCATACTCATTTCAAGAGGTCTAGCATGCATGCTTATGCAATGTAATCCTAAGCATGTGAGCTAAGGATGCAACATGGAAATGCATGGATGCTACTATCAAACATGCAATGTATAATGCCAATGTGCACACATGCAAGGCATACAACATGTTAGACAACTTAGCAAGGAATGCATGCTAAATGTACTACCACCTAAGGATGTAACAACATACCAAAGGGGCCAAATGTATTACAACATACAAGGTAAGCATGTTACAACATGCAAGAGTGGTCTTAGACTAAGTTAGGCAGCCCTCAAACTAACCTAAAACAGTGACCAAGATGTTAAGGAATGAGGACTAATTGGCATACAAACATGCATGAAAACATAGACCAACATTCAAGTGTTAAAGAGCAATTCCCAAGCACACTCAAGAGGATGCACTCATGGACAAATGGCATGCAACATAAGCTCTGAAATTATGTTAGAAATGATGCCATATCAATTAAACAAAGGCAAGCCAAGCATGCAACATGGTCCAAAGTCAAAGGCTTAACTAAAGGGGGTTAAACCAATGCTAAGTCAACCGAACCTCACAAGGCAAAGGGGACTTAAAATAGGTCTAATGCAGACCTAGACAAAGCCAAGAATGTACTTAGATGGCATCTAAGTGGTCTAAAAATGCAAGCATACTCCATGACCCAAACAAAGGGCATAAGGCAACAACCTTTAAGCACATTGAAGGAGGATTAAATGCAAGCATATAAGCATGTTATAAGGACTGAAATAACATGTTAAGTGATTCCAAATCATTGAAACAAAGCAAGGATGACATGCTAGAAGGGCCAAAGCATAAGGCATACAAGAGGGATTACATGGTAGCTATACAAAGAAAGGCATGAATGACTCCAATGACTTAAAACAGTCCCTTAGCACATCAAAACATGCATATAAGCTTCACAAAGCTTGGCCAAAAACATGCTAAAACAAGGGTCAACACTTGGATGCATGTTAAAGCAACAAAATGGCATTACAAGGCATGTATGCTAAGCAAGCATGGTGTACCAAAACCAACCCAAAACAGAGCTATATTATGGCATAATAAGCATAAAAAACAGCCAAGGCATGGTCAACATGAACCTAAACATGGTGCTCACTAAAGAGGCAAAAATGGTCCTTTTCAAGGACAATAAGGAGAGGGGGTGTCCCTCTCCTTCCTAGGACCTCAAGGCACCATCCTCACCTCTGAAATCCCTCAAGATTTCAGTGATGAGGAGGCCCAAACACTATGGTCCCGGAGCTTACAAAAAATAGCACAAAATGGAGCCTTACAAGGCTTAAGAGGGGTCAAACAACCCCAAAGCTTAAAACATTCTTAACAAACTATTTAGAGGCCTCAAAAAAAGAACTTTTATGTGTTATATACAAAGCCAAAAAATAGTTGCAAGGTAGGTAAAAATACAATGCAAAAATGGGGAATAAAGGGACAAGCTTCTTACCCTTGAAGATCTTCTTCACAAATGGTGGACCAACTGTTTCCTTGAGCTTAAACCAGCCCTAAAACTCCAAGAATAGGCCTCTGGTCCTTCAAGAACCAAGAAAAGGTGTAATACTATGTGTTTGTGTGCAATAGTAAGCCTAAACACACACTAAAACACAAGAGGAAGAGAGATATAGAGCTAGGATATAAACAAACCCTAACCCTACAACTCAAACCCTAAAAATGTTGCCTAAAATGTCTAACCCCTCCAACAAGAGAGAAGACCTCTCTTTATAGAGCTTTTTGTCTTGTAAAGCTTACAAGACAAGCTTCTAAGAGAGATCCTCCATACGTGTATGGAGGGAGCCATCTAAGCCAGCTGTGACAAAATATCTGCAAAAGCAAATGCACAGTAGTTGGCCGGCCAAAGATGCATTTGACCAAAAAAAGATAGCCGGCCGTCCATCTATAGTGCCGGTTGGCCAAACATTTGGCCGGTGGCCACAAAACACAGCCGGTGGCCTCAAGTCACGGCCGATGATGGATGGGGATGGTCTACAAGCCCTACCCTGCCTCTCAAAGGCAAAAAACAAGTGTTTGGTGTCAAACCAAGCACAAAACAGTTGAGTTGAGAGATCCTGAGGCGAGGCGCGTTGCCAGGGCTTCCGGGAACTCAAGACGGACACAAACATGGATGATCACCGAGTGTTCCAACGGTGACGTCCAAGTCTTGAAGACGGTCAAAATTGGGGTGTCTACAGTTGTCCCTCTTTGACAGAACTCGAAAGTCATAACAATGACGGGAGTGAATGTCAAAGCCTAGAGACGACCAATTTTTTACAAGGCCGAAGACTTGGACAAACATGCAAGACAAACAAGATATGGGCCCGAAGGCAAGGGCAAAATGCAAGACAATGCACAGAGCCGAACATAACTTATGATCATGCAAAGAAAGCTGTAACGAAGCACACATGCAATAGTTTTAAGCTAGCATACACCAAACTACACTTCGATGCAGAAAGGATGTAAGAGAATTATACAATTCTCAATCGTCTCTACGGAGGATACAATACTGTCGGTTAAATGCAGTTACTTGACCACAAATGAATCGTACATACAATATCGTGTCTGCAAAAAAAACAACTTAACAAGTACGATGTTATTAGCAACATGCATGACAACTTAAAATGAAATGCAAAATGATATGCAATATATACAAAACAATGCAAACTAAAATACAATGCAATTGAAACAATGCAAACTATATGCAAAGCAATTGAATCATGATCCAATCATAAGCGGTTCAAAACCACACAAATGTCAAATAGATTGATGGAGGTAACAAGTCCGTGTACCATAGAACGGTCTCTTGAACTATGAGTAATGTGAAGCGGACACAAGAAGCAGTATTGGAGGGGATGACATAAGTGGGGTAACGACCCGCTGGGGAAAGGACAATGATCCTAATGTCGGATGCAAAATTACATTACAATGTAATATATGCGATGGATATGCTGGGAAAATGGCAATGGATATGGCACGCGGGCCAAACCAAATCTTGCCTAGGCAAGGCATGTACGCATACGAGCCACGTCTAACATAGAACGGTCTACTGAACTATGCTTTGACACGAGAAGTATAGGCACATACCAGACCAAGCTCAACATGGAAAGGCGCAAGCCATAGGCGGAGAAGGTGATGCAGTGAATGCATGCAATCTACAATGCAATATCTACAAATATGCAATGCAATGGATATGGATACAATGGATATGGCACGCGGGCCAAACCAAATCTTGCCTAGGAAAGGCATGCGCGCATACAAGCATGACTAACATAGAACGGTCTACTGAACTATGCTTCGACGTGAAAAGTATGGGCACATACCAGACCAAGCTCAACATGGAAAGGCGCAAGCCATAGATAGAAGTGATGTAGTGAATGCATGCAATCTACAATGCAATATCTACAAATATGCAATGCAATGGGTGCAATCTAGTGTAAATGCGATATTTACAATGGAAATGCATGACAGTGCATGTTTACTTTCTACGATGCATGACAATGCAATATATACCATGTATGCATGACAATGCTCTATTTACAATTGATGCATTACATGTGTTTGTGTTTTTTTTTTTGAAAATGCAAATGATGCATGATGTTGAAGTCTTGGCGTCAGCAGCGGCAAAAATGCATGAAAATGCATGATTTCGCATATGCGACCACGTGCGTCGTTGGAGATACATGACAATGCAAACGAACTGTGCAAACCAATGCACCGAAGGTCTTGCACCTTCCAAGGATTTAAGGTCTCCTAGACCGGGATACAAGATGTATGCATGACAATGCATGTTTATAATGCGCGACAACGCTCGACTACGCTCGACTCGAGGAATGTTATGATAATGCTGTTGAGATGCGCAAAACGGCGCGATGCAATGCATTAAACAGTGCGATGAATGTGTGCAACACATACGGGGCAACTTTTGAATCTTGCAAAGAACAAAAGGATACAAAAGGATACGCCTAGCATGAATTCAAGTGCCACGCCGCAGGAGGCCTGATCCGGGGTAAAACGGAGGTCGGTTGAGTGTCGGAGATGCACTTTCTTGTACTTCTTTGAGCTATGAAGGCCCAAAACTACAGATCTGACCCAAAACAAGGCCGTAGGAGGCTCACCGGCCAGAAGGGGAGGCCACCGGCTGTCCATCGGCCATCAATTAATTCCACCGGCCAAATATTTGGCCGACTGGCCAAAAATATAGCCGACCGGCCAAAAGTTGGTGAGTCGGGACAGTTTGGTCTTTTCACCCCGGGTCTTTTAAAATAGGGTTTCAAACCCTATTTTTCTCACTTCCCTCTAGTCGAAAATAGTTCCCCCTGTCTCTAGAGCACTTTTCTTTCCTTCATTTCTCGATTTTCTTGCATTTTACGCCCGTTTCATCGTCCGATTCGCGTATCTTCGCGTTTCGAACATTTTCATCCGAACAAATCTCATTTTCGGTGTACTTTTCTTGATTTCCACCACTTGGGGTTTGTTTCCCCCGAGTTTTTCTTGAGTTTCCTATATTTTTAACCTTCCGGCTTCTCCAGACATTTTTTGCCCTCCCGAGGGTTGACTTTTCATTGACTTTTCGCCTTTTCGCTCGGTTTTCCCTTTTCCGGCTATTTTCTCACCACTTTTGACATGGCCGACGACATTCCACGGGGCGGGACTCCCCCGGATCACGAGATGGATCCCGGGGTTGAGCTCCTCCCTTTGAGCGTCCGCCCATTCGACCCGGCGACCTCTTGGTGGCGATTCGCATCTTGCCTGGATGGGCCGTCGATTCAGAGCTTCGGCCGGGTGTGCCACAGGACCTCTGCCTGCGAGCAGCGTCTCACATATCCTCTGGCGCTTCCGAGGTAACATCTCCCCCTCTTTGTCATTTTTCGCAATGTAGAACATTGAACTTCCATAGTTAGTCATTTCTTTAACTGCTTAGCCCGAGTATACTGATGCACTGTATACCGTAGTTGACTGTAATCATACTTGCAACTGATAACCTATTTGAGACTGAGCACACGCACACAAACTGCACTTGCCCTGAACCACTCAAACACTGCGACACATCGATTCTTGTAGTTCACTCTGAGCACACCGCACCGATATCTGCTTGAATCTGAAATCTGTGAGACATGCTATATCTGTCTTGAACCACCCAAACTCTGTTGACACATCACACGTTGTAGTTCCTTTGTAAGCACACCGGTATATGTCTGTCGAATTGAAAACATGCACACATGCCATATTTCCTTGAACCACCGGACACGACGCATCATACGTAGCGTTCATCGTTGTAGTTCACTTGTAACCTGCCCACTCGGTATCTGTTGGAATTGAAAACATCTTGCTAAAGTATTTTCCTCAATCTGCATGCCTTACAAAATTGGTATATTTATCATTACCGCCACGGTTTATTTTTGAGCAGGAGATTCCATACCGTCATGAGGATGGGAATGTTGCCTTCGAGGCGGTATATATGGAGCCGCCGGACGCCGTTGTCACATTGTGGACCGGCCCGGCCGCACATTATGAGGGCTTTCCCGTCTTACCGCATGCAGACCTCTCCTTGCTGCTCTAGTGGAGAGATGACGATGACTCCCGTCGACTTCTCGATGCTCACAGGCATCGGGGTAGGGGGTGATCCGATCCCTTTCGATACTGATATGGACGAGTGGACTGCTGCCCAGATCCATCTACTCGGCGAGGCGCCGCCTCTCACCCGTCCAGGCTTCGTCTGCTATTCCTGGTTTGAGGTGCAGTTCAGGGTCCAGCTCGCGTTGGTGGAGGAGGCTCCGATGACCCAGGAGGCTGTGGAGTAGTATGCACATGGCTTTTTGATGTTCCTGCTGGGGACCACTATTTTCGCCGACCGGGCGAATACCGTGCCCTTGTGCTTGCTCAGCGTTTTAGTGGACGTCATTCGGATCTTTGACTACGACTGGGGTGGCCCCGCTCTGGCCACACTCTACGGGTATATGAGCTCGGCTTCCCATGGCAGCGGACAGTTGCTCGGGGGCTACTAACGTGCTTAGGAGGTACGTTTCCTTTTTTTGCTTTACATTTATGTTTTTCTACTTTCTGTACTCTGTATTGCACTCTGTACACTGCACACCTTTGTAGTACTGCTTTACCTTGGTACTGCTGTACCGTGGCACACACATACTCGCTTTTACTTGGCCTGCCTGCCACTCTGCATACTCTACACAATACACTGTCTGCACAATACACTGCACAATATATGACTCTGTTATTTCTTCTTTATTCTTGTATTCTGCTTTGTCTGATAAGCATACTGGTATTCCCTTTGCAGTTGTGGGTCTACGCCTACTTCCCTAGGCTAGCCCCGGTTCCTGATATAGAGACCCCTCTCGTCGTCCCGTTTTTGTGACGCTTCGACGTGAGGTGTGTGCGGAGACCACGGGAGACGTTCATCTTCTTCCGTCGCTACTTTGACACCATCACCGCCGCGGAGGTATGTTTTACTTGCAGTTCATTTAAGCTTCGCTTTACAGTATGTTTTCAACAACGATAGATAACAATCTATATTTTACTTTCAGATCACTGGCGACCTTGGGCCCCATTTGCCGGTGAGATTTGGGAAGCGATTCGGTATGATAGAGCTGCCGGTTCGAGATCCTCTTGGAGGACGATGCAGCCGGGCGTACCTACTGGCGGCGCTTCTGCGCTAGACACAGGTCTCTGGGCAGAATAGTCGGCTCCTTCTCATGCGGACATGAGGGAGGCAGAGGTACACTCTCGGCGGATGGGCTGAGTACCAGTCGGTTGGGATGTGATCGCCACAGGGGAGCATAGGTGACTACACAGAGTTCATCCGGACCTTCCTTATGCGGCCTCGGCGGTGGCCACAGGCGAGAGAGAGACTGCGATGCCTACTGCAGGCGAGCCTGAGGATAGGGACATCGAGGAGGGCTTGGAGTGCAGCGTGGAGGCGGAGCTCAGGGAGGGCGGAGGGCTGGTTGGCCCGCGCTGCCTACGATGATGACATACAAAGGGTAGGGTGGGGCGACCTACTAGATCCCCTTTGCCCCTTCTCCAGCTGATCACGAGTTGGTTGGTGTCCCCGACTTACCTCCGGTATGTATTACCTCACGCTGCATCTTGCATGGTCATTTCATTTCAGTTTATTTGATATCCCGCAGAATGTTGATGCGTCTGATATATTTTTTACAGGCTTCCTCCGAGTACACCGGGCAGTCCCTGGAGCTGAATGCCTCTATGATGGGGATGTTGCAGCGAACTTTCGATCTCCTGGCCCTCTACAGTATTCCGGTATGTTCTTTCTAACCACAAGCTCAAACCATACATAAACTGCTTGACATAATTTGATGCATCACACAACACTTGACACACTGATCTCACAACATTCATAGACTGTACTCTGCACTGCATTCTGCACTGATAACTGCTCACGGCATTCACATTCTGTACTCATACACTGCATTCTGCACTGATAAACTGTTCACGACATACTGATACATTTGCCTTTTGTACTTTTCAGCCTCCCTTCTAGATTCCCACTGTAGGAGGTGCTCCAGCTGGACCTTCCGTTCCTGTTCGGGGGAGAGATGAGGAGGGCAAAGTATTTCCCCGCACTAGGGCGGGGCGCACTCATGCTGGGAGCAACTCCCGGGTCCCAGTTCCAGACGACGACGAGTTGGAAGCGGAGGCGGAGTCGGAGGCGGAGTCATCAGAGGAGGGGACCGGAGACGGCTCGGACTCGGGCTCAGATGATGATGCTCCTGATGATGCTCCTGGACCTTCGTCCAGGAAGAGGACTAGGACGAGCTCCTAGGCCTGAGACCTTTTGGCATTGATACAGACTTTTGCTGTTTTCTTCTTCTTTTCTGTACTTTTCCTTTTTGGTAGCTAGGAGTACTTTATACTGCCACAGGCAGATTTTTGTTTCCAAAACTATGTACTTGAAAAGATGATGAAATGAAACAAACTTTTTTATTTAAAAGTGTTACATTTACATATCTCATGTATTGTATCGCATCACATCATGCTACATCTCAATGCAAGTGAAATTGATCTGTTGTCTGAAAATTGAGCACTTGCACTGTAATAATCAGATAACCAACTTGACCAATAGCAAAATAATCAAGCAAACCACGCAGTTTAACTGAACACGGCCCATACTACTGTTGGAGGTTAGTGCATCTGACCCATAACACGACTTTTCGGTTCATTCTACATCTGACAAACCACGAACAAATAGCCCAATCGACAAGGCCGGAATCTGAAAATTTGAGCGGTTGAAGTTGTAACACACTCAGATGCCCCAAATTTTCCCTTTTCTTCTTTTGCCTTGTCTAAATGTAGAGAATGGCATAGCACCCTGAACATAAACGATTTTTGAAATTTAAATAAGGGGGGTTTTTTTTTTTCTTTTTCAAACCTGGGTATCGAGCTTACAATTGAACACAGCGGGACAAACTCAACCAAAAGGTGCGCGACCTGGACACAACGAGACACGATCAGAAAAGACTCAAAACGAAAGTTGAGATAAACAAGAGAAAAGGCACGACACACGGACGTGTTTACAAAAATGAGACCTCAGATCTCGAGGAGCCAATTCCTCCGGGTATGGTTCTTACCCTTTCTGATTTGCGATTCTCACATCACTCGGACCTCAAGCTCGGTTTTTCTCTCAAAAACCCTATTCCTCACTTTTCTTTCGTCTTACACCTCTCTATTCTTTATTCTCTCATTTTTCATCCCTTCCCAGGGCGATCGATGGGTGAATAGGAAGTTGCAGGTTCACGCCCAACACTATTAGCTCGCGGCTATTTCTTCCGATGACGTCTAGTCGGTGTTCCAGACGGGAAATGGTGTATCTTTATCTGGCGAATATGGTGCCTCTCTGGCAAGTATGTTGACGGTAGGCGAAAGACAAACACTTGATTCAACTGTGCCCCTAGTTCATCACTTTGACCATTTTTGGTTTTCTTCTACTAAAACAGTTTTGACCAAAATGAGAGTCGGATTAACATACTTGTTCAATTTTTGATTTGAAAATCCTGCAAGTCAGGCTGTGAGCACTGAAAATTTTCCTTTTTGGGTCCGAGAAAACGGTCCGGTTTTGGAAAATGAAACAATTTTCGAGCAAATAGTCAACCTCAGTAAAAATTTTCAAAAACTATTTTCGCAAACAGCCAATATTAAACAGGTATGAAACCTACCCTTGAGATGTGCAACCTCGGATCGGAGGCAATGGAAAATTGCCCCTTGTCTGAAGGATACTGTATGGCAATGGAAAGTTGCCCCTGGTTTGGACGGCAACTCAGGGCAACTTATGACGACGCATGGCAACGGATGGCAACGGAAAGTTGCCCCTTGTTTGGATGATGCCGCAGCATGCTGAAAATAGTCTTTATCAATGACGACTGAACTCCGACGACGATGGTCTGAACCAATATATGGACATAGTCACTGTAAGAGCAATGATGGCTGGACTTCAGGATGAAGTTGCCTACATATCCCAAGCGTGGGAATCAAGCCTACGTAGTTCCGGTTATTACAACCGAATTGTCGGATGCAGAGGAGGCAAGGATGATCAAAACCATTACATGGACTGAGGCGCTATGAAAGCGTTGGGGGCTGGACTTCAGGATGAAGTTGCCTACGTATCCCAGACATGGGAATCAAGCCTTATGTAGTTCCGGTTAAGGTACACTCGGGTATTTTAACCTTCACTTTTTAGGCTCTAACTTTTGTCAAGGCGCCCGATGCGAGTTTTCGACATTGCGAGCTTTGCCCTTTCTTTTCTCTTTTATTTCTTTTCTTTTTTTTCTTGCAGATATATTTTTTTGCTTTTGTATTTTTGCATTTTTTTTCTTTCTTTTTTTTTTCTTTTTTTTATATACTTTTCTTGCTCTAACTTTTGCCTGGGTCGCCCTTCTGGGTTTTCGACCCAGCGAGCCTCTCAAAGGGTAAAAGTGTAACAAGTCCATACCAAATGGTTTTGAGATTGAAGCCCTCTATATCCAGGGGAGTGGCTGTTGTATTGATCTGCAGAAGGATCCGTATTTGGCTGTTCAAGCACATCTGACATTTTTCTACCCCTAGTTCAAGGGGTGCTTCTGTTCTTACTTCGCAAGTTTCTGTTGACGGCGTCTGACCTCTTGATTTGACTTTTGGTGCCTCTTGCTCGAGGGTTGCTTCAAATCCGGCCGCACAGGCCTTACATGGCGGTTGATCGTTGAACGATCCGGATTGTGGTCTAGGCTTGAAAATAGATGGATTGGACCTTGAGGCTAAGAGCGATCCTAGGCTGCACAATCTCGAGAGCAATTCCACACAGGTCTTTACAGGGCTGCGCAAAACATTTTGTTTTTGAAAGTTTTTACGCAAGCGACAAATCGCTCACGCTGAAGATAGTGAAACTGAACTGGATCAAGCCAGGGTCCTTCTCAGTACTCACGCTGATAGGCATGATTTCATTCATTAAAGGCTTAGCATGCCTATCTTTCTCTAAAAAATGATTAAAATTTCGCAAAACCCGAGGAATTCCTTCCTCTTCGTTTTTATCACCGCAGTGTTCAAAAAGGGTTTTTGAAAAGCTTAGGTTATTACAATGATTTTCAGGGCACAAGAGAGTAGGTAGAATGCATTGTCGTTCCATTCGCCTCCTCTGGTACAACTAGCTCAAACTGAAAGCAAGCATGAAAACGAGATAGCCACAGCGATTTCATTCAGATTTGTTGGTATAACCGGCTTCTCGGCAGAAACAAACTTAAAAAACAAAAATAGGTAATTACAAGACAAAACGGTGTTTGAGGGAACAACCCCGGAATCACCTGGTATTCTATACAAAGG
Organism: Camellia lanceoleosa; assembly: GCA_025200525.1. Lineage (NCBI taxonomy): Eukaryota > Viridiplantae > Streptophyta > Magnoliopsida > Ericales > Theaceae > Camellia > Camellia lanceoleosa. The sequence continues at coordinate 75,894,755 of CM045766.1, forward strand.
GGACTGACTCGCTACAACAAGACAGACCCTTAAGCAAAAAGACTGACTCAAGATAAAGAGACAGACTCAAAACAAAAGACTGACTCGATACCCAAGCCAGAATTTACAAAACTAGTGTTCGCATATGCTCAAAAATACGTGCCAGACGCCACATCAAAAATATACCAAGCGCCGTCCGCAGGTGGTTTACTCTCTGATTACATACTCGCAGTATCAGTATCCTCAAAGTCCAACAGCTGAGTAGTAATGGACTTGGCTGAGGTGGGTGGGAGGATAACCTCGTTGTCAATCAAATCCTGTACCTCATGATGGAGGCGGAAGCAATTATTGGTAGCATGACCAGTTCTTTGGTGGTACGCAGCGATCTTGGCGATGTCGTCGTAGTAGGGAGATTCTTCGGTAGAGGTCGACGCTCCAAGGGTTTAAGGTGCCTTCTTTTGGCCAGGATCTGAAGTGCCTTGGACAATGGCATATAAAGAGCATGAAAGACCCTGCGCCCTCAGGGCAGGTACTTCGAAGTCTGAGTATTTTTGCTAGACGCACTAGCGAGCGGTCGGCGAGCCTTGCCTTAACTTCGATCTTTCCGGTGCGGGGTTGGGCGGAAGGCTGATACGGCATGACGGGGCCTGTCCCGATTTTCTGACTGATTTGAACTACCCTCAGGTGGAGCAGGGAAAGCATCCTCCACAGCTTTTGTTACAACTGCAGATGCCTGTTGCTTATTCATTTCCTCGGCTTTCAAAGCCTCGACTGCCTACAGCAGTTGTTCAATGGGATCGGCATCTGCCTTCATTTTGCCTTTACCTCTGGCCTCGGCCTGATCAAGGGTTTGGGTTGACGTTGACATGTCATTGTTATAGTTGGAGGCCATCTCCGGTTGGCTAAGTTCAATCACAATCCGTTCCAACAGCGGGGGCTCCTGGGGTACAAAATTCCCGGCATATGGTGCGGCTGGGGGTGAAATTGACATTCCGTAGGCGAGATCCGCCACAGACCTCTGGAGATCACCTATCATCTCCATCAGTTCAAATGTAGTAGGCTCACGGGCCTGATATAGCTAAGGGGTCCAAACCGGGTGTGCAACAGGCGACCTGGGTGGATACGGCATATTAACATTGGTCTCATTTTGCAAAGTGATTCCTTGACCTAATGCAGCTGTCATAACCACAATCTCCTTCGAATTCTGCGTCATTATAAGTCTTGCCTCAGCAAGGGGGGGGACACCAACTATTCCGGAATTCTCTGAACTGAAAGGAAAAACAAGCAGCATTTCAGCCCAAACGAATCAAACACAGGTGCAGCCGAACCAACTGTACTCTACTACTGATCACTGTTCCCCAGAAACCACTGCCCCAAAATACTGAATCGGATATCCACAAATATAACTGATTCTCGCAAACTGATACTGATGCCCTCAGGTTTGATACTCAATCTCGCAAACTGATATGTGTGTTCCCTGTAGAGATACACTCTGAAAGCACATAGCAAGTAGAGAGCAAAAACACCCCTACGTTGGGGTAGGGTTTCCCTGTCATATTTTGTCAGGAGCTAGGGTTTCACTACGCACGTAGCGGTTTCAAACAACCTAACATCGGGTGAGTAACCTGTCCTAGTTTGGAATGGTCGCTATGGATTCCGAATATGCACTAGGTCGAATGGTCGAAAAGGGTACCTCGGTAAAACCGGGGTTTGTGTTCCCATACTGGCAGAGCCTGCAACCGGTCAGCCTTACGGCATGCTTTGACAAAGTCATGCCTCTGGCAAACCGCTCAGGAATAGCAGATGGCCAACACAGTGTCCTAGGCGCACCAATGCACATGCAATGCAAAGAGACACATAAATGGAATCAAAACAGGATATCACGAGTTCGAGTCAAGCTGTCTAACTCCCCAATAGAGTCGCCAGAAACTGTAACAAATCCGCGGGGGACCTCGCTACAGTTCGGACTCGATTTGTGTCACAGTTCTTAATCTTGAACCAAAGAGTCCAAATCCGGCAAATTGTTTTGAGAAAACAGATTTTTAGAAAAGAAGTGCCAAACATAGACTGCTTTGCCAGATATAGAGTCGCCACCTAAATATTGTTTAATGGGGGAATTTAGGAAACCCTGACTCGGTGCCAAAGGCCACATGTCCGACATCACCAAAGTTGCCTCGGCTCGGGAACTTGGGTACGATTAGGGAAGGTCAGCTATGAGCACCCCCTCTCGCCCGATCCGAAGATCAGCCTCTACTAACCGTGATATCCAATTTTGAAAACGTTATGTGTTCTTATTTCCATTATTAGGCTAGAGTTACTATGTTATGTACACAACAAACACGTATAGACTAGATCGCCTAACTTGGAAACAAGCATTGCATATCCGTTTGTTTTGGAAAACGCTTTGGGATTTGCTACTCACAAGTAGGCTAAAATACGGATTTCAACGAGTTATTCCAACTCAAGCAATCCAACCTTCACCCACAGGCATTCATGCAGTTTATCACATAAGCATCTAGCCACATGGTAAGCATGCTGTCATGGTAATACTCACACGCATGCAAGGACGCTAAAGCATAAAATACATACAAAGTACTCCATGCTTAGAACAAGAATATGTCAGCAGTCAATGCATGATCCAAGCCCATGTTAAGTGCCTAATGCATCGCATACAAAATGTCACTAGAAAAGGCTCGGCTAATCTGAGAATGACATGCGAAATGCACAGGAAGCATGTATTCAAAGTTAAATTTGAAATATAATGCAATTAGCATGATGCGCCGAGCCCGATGCATGCAATACTAATGAATGATGCAAGCATGCATAGCATAAGATATGCTAAATTAAACATGACCTAATACTAACCATCAAAGCAGGTAAGTGAAAAGGGGGAAAGAAGTGGGGGTTGGAAGACATACACACACTCACCCACATTTATTACAAATTTGCCCTCGCTCGGAGGGACCGAAAGAATATACAAATCAAATAATCAATTAACTACCCTAGCTAATTAATTATTACAGGCCAACTAAATTAATTAAGCAAATTAAGCAATAAACAACAGCCTCGGGAGAGGACTCGATGCATGCGTGCTCGGTTCTGCCCGGAAATCCACCAACATGCCCAAGATGCCTCTGTTTTCCCAGCTCTGCTCCTTTGATGACTGCCAAAGTCTCAGGGTTTGCTCTCTGGATGCTGGGGAACACCACCGGCTAAAGGAGAACACCACCGGCCATTTAGAATGATCACCGGCCATGAATTTGATTCATCGGCCAAAAATGTTGGCCGGTTGGCACTGGGGATGGCCGGCCGGACAAAAGTTCTTGCAAAAGCTGGTTTGACAGCAGCAGAGGGCAATACTTGGCATGGCAATGCATTTCAAGCAATGTATGCACCAATCACACCCCATATCATGTTTATGACTCAAGGGGACATGAGCCTCGATTCTCGAATCATCAATCACGCATTCACATGCATGGTGGCCCAAAGAATCAAGTATGCATTTTCAATTTCAAATGAATGCAAACGAAATAAATACATAATGAGGCCCAACCTCTATCATACTCATTTCAAGAGGTCTAGCATGCATGCTTATGCAATGTAATCCTAAGCATGTGAGCTAAGGATGCAACATGGAAATGCATGGATGCTACTATCAAACATGCAATGTATAATGCCAATGTGCACACATGCAAGGCATACAACATGTTAGACAACTTAGCAAGGAATGCATGCTAAATGTACTACCACCTAAGGATGTAACAACATACCAAAGGGGCCAAATGTATTACAACATACAAGGTAAGCATGTTACAACATGCAAGAGTGGTCTTAGACTAAGTTAGGCAGCCCTCAAACTAACCTAAAACAGTGACCAAGATGTTAAGGAATGAGGACTAATTGGCATACAAACATGCATGAAAACATAGACCAACATTCAAGTGTTAAAGAGCAATTCCCAAGCACACTCAAGAGGATGCACTCATGGACAAATGGCATGCAACATAAGCTCTGAAATTATGTTAGAAATGATGCCATATCATTTAAACAAAGGCAAGCCAAGCATGCAACATGGTCCAAAGTCAAAGGCTTAACTAAAGGGGGTTAAACCAAGGCTAAGATAAGCTCTAAAATAGCACAAAATGGAGCCTTACAAGGCTTACGAGGGGTAAAACAACCCCAAAGCTGAAAACACTCTTAACAAATTATTTAGAGGCCTCAAAAATAGAACTTTTATATGTTATATGCAAAGCCAAAAAATAGTTGCAAGGTAGGTAAAAATACAATGCAAAAATGGGGAATAAAGGGACAAGCTTCTTACCCTTGAAGATCTTCTTCACAAATGGTGGACCAGCTGCTTCCTTGAGCTTAAACCAGCCCTAAAACTCCAAGAACAGACCTCTGGTCCTTCAAGAACCAAGAAAAGGTGTAATACTATGTGTTTGTGTGCAATAGTAAGCCTAAACACACACTAAAACACAAGAGGAAGAGAGATATAGAGCTAGGATATAGACAAACCCTAACCCTAGAACTCAAACCCTAAAAATGTTGCCTAAAATATCTAACCCCTCCAATAAGAGAGAAGACCTCTCTTTATAGAGCTTTTTGTCTTGTAAAGCTTACAAGACAAGCTTCTAAAGAGAGAGATCCCTCCATACACGTGTATGGAGGGGAGCCAAATGCAAGCCAGCTGTGACAAAATATCTGCAAAAGCAGATGCACAGTAGTCAGCCGGCCAAAGATGCATTTGACCAAAAAAAGATAGACGGCCGGCCATCTATAGTGCCGGCCGGCCAAACATTTGGCCGGTGGCCACAAAACACAGCCGGTGGCCTCAAGCCACGGCCGGTGATGGGTGGGGATGGTCTACAAGCCCTACCCTGCCTCTCAAAGGCAAAAAACAAGTGTTTGGTGTTAAACCAAGCACAAAACAGTCGAGTCGAGAGATCCTGAGGCGAGACGCGTTTTCATGGCTTTCGAAAACTCAAGACGAACACAAACATGGATGATCACCGAGTGTTCCAACGGTGACGTCCAAGTCTTGAGGACGGTCAAAAATGGGGTGTCTACACCGGCACCCCTCCTTTCTCAGCTAGTTTCCGGGAAGATATTTTGTACCAGCTGGATTCCTCATATCTGCCCTCCATACACATGTATGGAGGGATCAAAGCCTTTGGAAGCATGTTCAAGAAGTTTTAGCCTTGCATTGCTCTATATAAGCAAGGGGCTTCTTCCTTACACCAGGTTCTGAGATTTTGGAGGGCAGAAATCCATCTCTCTCTATATTGCTTGTGGTTAGAGCTTGGAAGTTGGATTTCTTTGCATTTTTGCACTACACCTCAGAGCACAAGACCTCCATCCTCCATTCAAACACCTTGAGGCTGATTTTCAGAGGCTAGAAGCATAGATTTTTGGACCAAAAGGCTGCTAAAGACTTGTTCTTCAAGGGTAAGTACACTTTTCCCCTAAACTAGCCTTTTTTTTTGTTTCATTTATAAACCTTTCTTGCAAGCATTTTTGGGCTTTGACCCTAACTAAAAATAATCATATTTTGAGCCCCTTTTCATGTTTGATTAAGGGTCTTTCTCTGTTTGAGACCTCTTTCCATCACTTGCCTCTTTAACTTTCTTTTAGGCCTATTTTTGCATAGTATTTTAGGCTTATTTGTGAACTGTTTTGAGCTTTGATGTAAACCGTAAAATGGTTTGTTTTGAGCCCTTATTCAACTTTTTTGAAGGGATCTCCTCTGTTTGAGGTCATTTATTACCACTTGCCTCTTTACCCCTCTTTTAGGCCCTTTTCTTGCATGCTAGTTTAGGCCTACTTGTGTTTATTTTTGTGATTTTATGTAAACTATTAAGTGCCTTATTTTGAGCCCCTCTTCACCTTTGTTGAAGGACTCCTTGCTGTTTGGGGTCAGCTACTGCCCCTTGTCTGCATTCTCACTTTTAGGGCCATTTTTGCATGATAGATTAGCCCTATTTGTGTTCATTTTTGAAGCATGTTGTAAACTGTAAAAAGTTTTTTTTTGAGGCCCCCTCCATGTTTGATTAAGGTCATTTTCTTATCTGAGGTCATATGCTATCTAGTATGCTTAGTTGCCTCTTGTTTTGAGCCTTAAGCCTAAGCTATTGTTGCATGCCTTGTTTGGCCTTCTAGCCACTGAAATCCAGTGGATTTTCAGTGGCTAAGACCCTATTTTGAGCCTCCAAATCAGAGGGGGGTAAGCCCCTCTCACCTTGACTTGCTTGATGGCCATTTTGGTCTTCTAAAGGGCCCCCATCTTGCATGCCTTGTTGACTGATTTTGAGGCCAATTTTGTGAGTTTTAGGACTACCATATTTGATTTTCAGAGTTTTATATGTCATGCCACTTGTCTATCTTATATGTGCCTAATAACTCCTTGCATGGCCCTCTAAAGGAGCCCCTCATTTTGGTATGCATTGGCTGCATTTCCATGGTTATTTGGGCCTATTTTCATATGGTTTATTCACTGATTTTTTCTGGTTTGATGAGTTCTCACTTGCATCATATATTTGCCATGTAAACCATGTTTGCTAGTCAAATTCGCATGCTAATTTAGTCCATCTTTTTAGCACTTTTTGGCATTGCTTTAAACTGGAAAAGTCCATGTTTTGGGACTGTCTTGGTTCTGTCTTTAGACTTCATAGTCCAATAATGCATGCTTTGTATAGCTGTAAGTCATTCTATGTGCCTATTTTTGCATTTCGGGGTCTATCTCATGCATCGGGTGTCATGTTGCCATGTTTCGGGGCTGTTTAGCATCATGTTTGAGTGCTAAAATTTGCATGTTTGCATACCATGTTCCATGCCTTACCATGCTTTGGTAGAGTGGCATTTGTGCCTTAGGTTCGGTCCTCGGTTTGCGTGCATGTGCGCACGCATTTCGAGTGTCTCATTTTCATCTAATGGCTACTAATTTGGACCTAGTTGAGAGCTGTCCATGTTGGTGTAAGCCCATTTTACCATGTTGTCGCATGCTTGTTACACATAGTATGTCATTGCATACTTGTTTAGCTTTACATGCCTCGCATGCTCGCATGTTCACATTGCATTTTGCCATGATTATCCAAGGTTGTCGCCTTACATTATGTTCAAATGCTTGTTGCATGTTCGGTTTAGTTGCATGTTTGCGTACTTAGTCCATATTGCATGTTTGCCATGCTTACGTGTTGCATTGTTCGGGTTAAACGTTAATCCGAGCACGAGAAACGAGGGGTATTTCATACTTCAAGTGATGGAATGCATCTCAATTCTCGGTCGCCGAAGCTCTTGATGATTCATAATAGAGTTCTAGGCTTTACTTGCTTTACATGTACATTCATTTCACATCGAGTCATACAATTTGACTCCTCGGCCATTATGCATCAATATGCGTGATTGGTGGCACGAGGATCGAGGACTACACTCCCTGAAGAGTAGTCATGCATACATGTGTGAAAATACTTTGCCATGCCCCTTTGTTGCTCTCTGTTGCAGCAAATCAAGAAGCAACAGCCTTCCGGAGCTTGGCACGCATTCCAAGAACAATTGCAAACAGAGACTAATTGGGGCATCGCAGTGGATTTCCACGTAAGGCAACCTGAATATGTATCATTCATCATCTGGATCAGAGTTGAGGCGGTCCCTGGCTTGCATGCCAATTTATTACTTTCCTAGATTAATTTGTTAATTAATTAGGATTTTATATTATTTATTCGGATTGTATTTATTTGGGACTGTATTATTCTTTCGGACCCTTCGAGTGAGGGCCAATTGTTGTAATAAGGGTGCATGCGTGTGTGCATGTCTTCCAATCCCCTTTCTTTCTCTCTTTTATTTAACCGCTTATGATGGTTAGATTAGGGCATATTTAAATTAGCATACAGTATGATTGCGTGTTTGCATTTATTCATCTGTTTTGCATGCACTGGGCTCGGCGCATCATACTAACTGCATTTGAATTTCAATTTCAAATTGAATATGTGTTAGTTGTAGCATTTCACATGCCATGTCTAGAATAGCCGAGCCTGCTATAGTTGCATTTTGCATGTGTTGCATTAGGCATTTCTATATAGTTGGGATCATGTATTGATTTCTAACTGATTTCTATTTTGGCTCGGAGTACGATGTAGGTATTTATGCTTTAGCATCTCGCATGAGTGTGAATGTTAACATGATAGCATGCTTACCATGTGGCTAAATGCTTAGTTGATATAACTGCCTGAGTGCCTATGGGTGAAGGTTGGATTACTTGAATTGGGATAATTCATTGAAATCCGCGTTTTAGCCTACTTGCGAGTAGCAAATTTCAAACATTTTCCAAACAAACGGATATGCAATGCTTTGTTCCAAATTAGGCGATCTAGTCTATACTTGTATGCTGTGTGCATCACATAGTAAATCTAGGCTAATAACCGGAATAAGGACACAATGTTTTCAAAACTAGATATCATGGTTAGTAGAGGCCGATCTTTGATCGGGCGAGCGGGGGTGCTCACGAAGTGACCTTCCCCAATCGTACCCAAGTTCCCAAGCCGAGGCAACTTTGGTGATGACAGACACGAGGCCTTTGGCACCGAGTCAGGGTTTCCTAAATTTCTCCATTAAAAAATATTTAGGTGGCAACTCTGTATCTGGCAAAGCAGTCCATGTTTGGCACTTCTTTCAAAAATCTGTTTTTTTCTCAAAACGATTTGCCGGATTTGGACTCTTTGGTTCAAGATTAAGAACCATAGCAATTTGAGTCCGAACTGTAGTGAACCCCAAATGATGAACAGAACGGGACTCACCCTCCCGGGGCGTTCGGGGGACGTCTACAGTTTCTGGCGACTCTGCTGGGGAATTAGAGAACTTGACTCGAACTCATGATATCTCGTTTTGATTACACTTATGTGTTTCTTTGCATTGTATTTGCATCGGTGCACCTAGGACACCGTGTTTGCCATCTGCTATTCCTGAACGGTTTGCCGGAGGCTTGTCTTGTCAAGGCATGACTATAAGGCTGACCGGTTGTGGGCTCTGCCAGTATGGGAACACAAACCCCGGTTTTACCGGGGCACCTCTTTTGACCATTCGACCTAGTGCATATCGAAATCCATAGTCACCATTCCAAACTAGGACGGGTTGCTTACTCGATAGGTTGTTTGAAACTGCTGCGTGCATAGTGAAACCCTAGCTCCTGACAAAATAGGACAGGGAAACCCTACCCCAAACATAGGGGTGTTTTGGCTCTCACTTATCTGTTATGTGCTGTTAGAGTACGTCTCTACAGGGAAATGCATGTATCAGTTTACAAGTTTGGGCATCAGGCCTGCGGGTATCAATCAGTGTTTTGAGAATCAGTTATCTGCGGCTATCAGATTCAGTCTTTGGGGACAGTGATTTTGGGGAAACAGTGGTCAGTAGTAGAGCTGATTGTTTGGCCACACATGTTTGATCATTTGGGCTAAAATCTTTGTTTGTTTTCTTCCTTACAAGGTTTAGAGAGTTGATTCAGAACAGTCAGTGTTCTCCATTTGCTGAGGCAAGGCAGCTATCTAATTCTTTAGTCACCATTCAGAGCAGTGGACTTATCATGGCACAGAATTCAAAAGAGATCGTGGTTATGACAGCCGCGTTGGACCAAGGACTCACTCTACAAAGTGGAACCGATGTTGATGTACCACATCCGCCTAGGTTGCTTGCGGCGCACCCGGTTTGGATCCCCCAGTTGTACCAGGCTCGTGAGCCCACCACATTTGAATTGATGGGGATGATAGGTGACCTCCAGAGGTCCGTGGCAGATCTTGCTTACGGGATATCAATTTCGCCACTAGCCGCACCATACACTGAAAGTGTTGTACCACAGGAGCCCTCATTATTGGGGCGGATTGTGATCGAGCTTAGTCAACCGGAGATGGCCTCCAATTATAACCATGACATATCAGCACTAACCCAGGCCCTCGATCAGGCTGAAGCCAGGGGCAGGAACAAGATGAAGGCGGACGCCGATCCCATTGAACGACTGCTGTGGGCAGTCGAGGCTTTGAAATCCGGAGGGATAAGTAAGCAACAGATCCTTGCGGTCATAACCAAGATCGTGGATGATGTTTTCCCCACTCCAGCCACGGGCAGTACAAGCCAGCCAGAAAACCGGGATAGGCCCCGTCATGCCAGAGCAGTTTCTTCCGCTCCCAACCCTGCATCCGGGAAAGACCAGAAATCCAAGGCTGCACCTGCCGATCCTTTTGCTAGCGCGTCTAGCGAGAATTCCCAGACTTCAAGGTATCTGCCTCGAGGGCGCCGAGTCTTTCATCCTCTCTACATGCCTTTGTCTAGGGCACTTCTAATTTTGGCTAAAAAGGGGCATCTTACACCTCTTGAGCCGCGGCCTCTCCCGCATCCCCTTCCAGCTAAACATGACGCTACTGTGTACTGCGCGTACCACCAGCAAACCGGTCACAGCACCGACAGTTGTTTCCGCCTTCATCATGAAGTGCAAGATTTGATTGATGATAAGGTCATTCTCCCGCCTACCTCAGCCAAGTCAGTCACTACAGAGTTCTTGGATTTTGAGGATACCGATCTGCAGTATATGTCGAAGTGAATCGCCATGGGTGATACTTGACGTATTTTTGGATGTGGCGTCTGATACGCACTTTTGAGCATCTGCGGTTGCTAATTTTGTAAACTCTGGCTTGGGTATTAGGTCAGTCTTTTGTTTTGTTTTGAGTCTGTCTCTTTGTCTTGAGTCAGTCTTTTTTTTTTGCTTAAGGGTCTGTCTGTTGTGGTGAGTCAGTCCCCTTTGTATAAAATATTAGGTGATTCTGGGGTTGTTGCCTCGAACACCGTTTTGTTTTGTAATTACTCCTTTTGCTTTCCTTTTTGAGTTTGCCTCTGCTGTGAACCCAGTTGCAACCAGGAAGTATGAATGAAGTAGCTGTGGCTGTCATGTTTTGTGCTTATTACTACTTTGAGCCTGTTGTGCCACAAGATTTGGATGAAATGGCATTGCTTTTCGCCTACTTTTCTGTGCCTTGAAGTCATTGTATTGACCTAAGTTTTTTCAAAACCTTTTTTGAACACTACGGTGAAAACGAAGAAGAAAGAATTCCTCGGGATTCGCAAAACTTTGATCATTCGAGAGAAAGAGAAGCGTGCTAAGCCCTTAATAAATGAAATCATGCTTGTTAGTGTGAGTACTGAGAAGGACCCTGGCTTGATCCAGACTGGTTTCACACTATCTTCAGTGCGAGCGACTTGTCGCTTTCTTAAAAATTTTCAAAAACAAAATGTTTTGCGCGGTCCTGTGAAGACCTGTGTGGAATCGCTCTTGAGATTGTGCAGCCTAGGATCACTCTCAGCCTCGAGACTCAACCCCTTTGCCTCCAAACCTTGAACTTGAATTCAGAATGTTTAACGGTCAACTACAATGTGAGGCCTGTGTGGCCAGATCAGAAGCAGCCCATGAACTAGGGGCGAGAATATCATATGTGATCAAAAGAAGCTTGCGAAGCTAGAACAGAAGCACCCCTCGAACTAGGGGCGAAAATGTCCGATGTGCTCGAAGAGCCGAAGATGGATCCTACTGCAAATCGATACAACAGCCACTCTCTTGGATACGAATGGCTTCGAGATCCTAAAACCATTTGGCATGGACTTGTTACACTTTTACCCTTGAGAGGCTTGCTGGGCCGAAACCCGGAAGGGCGACCAAAGCAAAAGTTAGAGCAAGAAAAAGATGAAAAAGAAAAGAAAAAGAAAAATGCAAAAAAAAAAAAAAAAAAAAAAAAGAAGAAAATGGAATGAAAAGAACATAAAAAAAAAAAAAAAGAAAGAAGAACAAAGCTCGCAAGGTCGAAAACCCGCGACGGGCGCCTTGGCAAAAGTTAGAGCCTAAAAAGGAGAGGTTAATACCCGAGTGTACCTTAACCCCGGAACTACGTAAGGCTTGATTCCCATGTTTGGGATACGTAGGCAACTTCACTCTGAAGTCCAGCCACAAACACCTACAAAACAAGTGTGTCCATGTATTGGTTTTGAGCATCTTTGCCTTCTCTAAAGCTAAGGATTTGGTTGTGTTCGTCACTCGGAGGACTAACTACAATGCGCTGCGGTGCCATTCAAACAAGGGGCAACTTTCCGTTGCCGTGCAGCTCTCTTCGAACAAGGGGCAATTTTCCATTGCTATGGGTCCGAGGTTGTGCATCTCAAGAGTTGGTTCCGTGCTTGTTGAGCATTGGCCGTTTGCAAAATAGTTTTTGAGAATTTTTACTGAGGTTGACTATTTTCTCGAAAATTATTCCATTTTTCCAAAAAACTGGACCATTTCTTGGACCCAAAAAGGGAAAATTTTCAGTGCTCATAGCCTGACTTGCATGATTTTAAATCAAAAGTTGAACAAGCGTGTTAATCTAACTTTCATGTTGGTCAAAATTGTTTTAAAACCAAAACAAAAATGGTCAAAATGATAAACTAGGGGTACAGTTGAGTCAGGTGTTCTGTCTTTCCCCCATCGTCAACTACTCGCCAAGAAGGGCACTCTACCTGCCAAGAAGGGCACAACTGAAGCTAACAGAAAAGGGCAGAAAGCTCTCTCACCCTCCAAGCAACGAGGTATCAAGTCAAGTGCGAAGCACGAATTGGAATGGATCAAGATGATCCACTTCCTCATCTGGGCAGATCTAACCACGTCCAAACTCCCCAGCAGAGTATCGTCAACAGATGTCAGCTGCAGATTTGCTACACATCTAGTTGTAGCGCAACCCCTCTGTGGGAAAGTTCACTATTGTGGGCAGAAGAAAAAGAATCTAGCAGAATGCTAGGGGCAAGAGCCCGTAACTTCCTATTTATCCATCAACCACCCTGGGGAGGGATGAAAAATGAGAGATTAAAGAATAGAGAGATGTGCGCTGAGAGGAGAAGCAAGGAAAGGGTTTTGAGAGAAAAACCAAGCTGGCTGAGTGATGTAAGAATCACAAATGAGAAATGGTGGGAAACAATACTCAGAGAAACAGGCTCCCTGTGCACGTCTGAGTGTCGTGCCTTTTTGTTTTATCTAGATTCTTGTTTTGAGTCGTTTTGAGTGTTACTCAATGTGTTTAGGTTGTTTACCTTTTGTTTTCCGTTGTTGAGTCGTAGTGCGCTGTGTTCAATCGTAGGCTCAATACCCCGGTCAAGAACTCATTCTCAATTTTAATTTCAAAAATAAAATCGTTTTGCGCTCCGAGTGCTGTGCCATTCTTTACATTTGTGCAAAATAGGATCTGTTCTTTCATAAAACTGCAGGGTTCAACCCAGGTCACATGAGAACAGTAAAACCAGGACCTATCTGAAGCTATATAGGTTCCGGACTGCAAAGCAAAAGAAAAGAGGGAAAATGTCGGGTATCTGAGTTTGTTTCAACATCAGTAAGTTCTGAGATTGCATTCCGCGTGTACCTCTCCAGGTCTTGCCAATGCTCCGAAGTATGCGTGTGCCTCTACCTCAAGCTCAAGATCAAGTCTGCTTCAAGCCAGAATGGCAATCAAGTGCTCTCCTTGAGTACCTTTCCCTGCCAGGGTCATCTCGGCTGTGTTCGCAATGAGTTCCTAGAAGACCAATTGCGACGGTGGAAACTAGAGTTCGAATAGCTGTTGCCTAGAACGCAAAGGTTCGGGATTTCCGAGACTAAAGTCTGGTTTGAATACCCAGGGGTGTATCCCAGCTTGAAATCTGTATAGAAGCCCCATAGATTGAGATAGCGTGTATGCACCTCAATTCTGGATATTGAACCAACCTAGTCTGTCACTCCGTTGGAGAATAGGGAAAGTTGTGAATATGATCAGGAAGAAAGGCAACGTCCAAAGTGTTCTACGTGAAGAACCCTTGTCAGTATTTCAGAGCCTTTGTGCTGTAAGTTGAAGGTAAGTGTTCGAAGAGCACAAAGGGAGATCCCCGTCGGAGAAGAGCGGTTCACCGCCACTCACCTCATGAGGTGCTTTCTAAAGCGCCGTTTTGTCCATTTATTGCTTTCCTTAAGCATCATGCGTTGTAATGCATTGTACCTATCAAATTTCTTTCTCAGTCATGCACGATATTGTATGTACGGTTCATTCAAAGAAGTTCTGTTTAAGATCATTTATTTGGTGTATCAATCACACTTCATTCACTTTGTGTATCTATTACACTCTCCATTCAGTTAGTATATCAATCACACTTCATTTATTTAGTGTATCAATCACACCTCATTCACCCTTAGTGTATCAATCACACTTCATTCATTTTGTGTATCTATCACACACATTCTCATTTTCTGTATCTATCACACATATTCTCATTTTCTGTATCTATCACATACATCCTCATTTTGTGTATCTATCACGCACATATTCACTTCATTTACTTTAGTGTATCCATCACACTTCATTACCTTCAGTGTATCTATCATACTTGTTCACATAGTGCATCTATCACACTTTGTGTTCACTTTTAGTGTATCAATCACACTCTGTTCACTTAGTGCATCTATCACACTTTGTGTCCACCTTCAGTGTATCAATCACACTTTGTGTTCACTTTTAGTGTATCTATCATACTTTGTTCACATAGTGCATCTATCACACTTTGTGTTCACTTTTAGTATATCTATCATACTTTGTTCACATAGTGCATCTATCACACTTTGTGTTCACTTTTAGTGTATCTATCATACTTTGTTCACATAGTGCATCTATCACACTTTGTGTTCACCTTTCAGTGTATCTATCATACTTTGTTCACTAAGTGCATCTATCACACTTTGTGTTCACGTTTAGTATATCAATTATACTTTGTTCACTAAGTGCATCGATCACACTTTGTGTTCACCTTTAGTATATCAATCATACTTTGTTCACTAAGTGCATCCATCACACTTTGTGTTCACCTTTAGTGTATCCATCACACTTGTTCACTAAGTGCATCTATCACACTTTGTGTTCACTTTTAGTGTATCCATCACACTTGTTCACTAAGTACATCTATCACACTTTGTGTTCACCTTTTTGTGTATCCATCACACTTGTTCACTAAGTGCATCTATCACACTTTGTGTTCACCTTTAGTGTATCCATCACACTTGTTCACTTAGTGCACCTATCACACTTTGTGTTTTCCTTTTGTGTATCCATCACACTTTGCTCACTTCACCCTTTGTGTATCAATCACACTTTGTTCATATAGTGTATCAATCACACACTCGCTTTGTATTTATCACACTATGCCTACTTTGTGTATCAATCACACATGCGCGCTTTGTGTATCAATCACACACTCTCACTTTGTGTATTAATCATACACTCTCGCTTTGTGTATCTATCATACCTTGTTCACTTAGTGCATCTATCACACTTTGTGTTCACCTTTTTGTGTGTTCATCACACTACGTTCACTTTGTGTATCTATCACACACATTCACTTTGTGTATCCATCACACATGTTCGCTTCATGTATCTATCACACATGCACACTATATTCGCAGTGAGAATTGCAATAATTCTCTTACATCCTTTCTGCATTGTAATGTAGCTTGGTTTCTACCCGCTTAAAACTGTTGCATGATTTGCTGCATTACAGCATCCTTGGGATGATTATTAGTCACAATCTTGCATCTTGCATATCGTTTGCATTTTGCCCCAGCCTTCGGGCGTATCTCTACATGCTTATACTAATTGTTTGTCTGAGTCTTCGGCCTTGTCAAAAATGGGTCGTCTCTGGGCTTTGACATTCACTCCCATCACTTCGTGACTTCTGAGTTCTATCAAAGAGAGGCAACTGTAGACACCCCATTTTTGACCGTCCTCAAGACTTGGTTGTGCTTCTAGGTACACCCAACAACTGGTTCGATTGCTCGCTTGACATTCATTGTCATGGCGTGAACGTCATCGGTTCGAGTTTCCGGACCCTGTATCCTTTCTGTCTCATTTTTGGACCCTGACTAGGTCCTGTCAAAGTGGCCCTCCTAGTGCACTACCGGCCATAGGCATGGCACTGCCGGCCATGGCTTTGCCCCTACCGGCCACTGGTGAGCACCAGGCCATCAAGGTGTAATGCCGGCCATTGGCGATGGCACCTCATTTCTCAACTAGTTTCCAGGCAGATATTTTGTACCAGCTGGATTCCTCATATCTGCCCTCCATACACATGTATGGAGGGATCAAAGCCTTTGGAAGCTTGTTCAAGAAGCTTTAGCCTTGCATTGCTCTATATAAGCAAGGGGCTTCTTCCTTACACCAGGTTCTGAGATTTTGGAAGGCAAAAATCCATCTCTCTCTCTATATTGCTTGTGGTTAGAGCTTGGAAGTTGGATTTCTTTGCATTTTTGCACTACACCTCATAGCACAAGACCTCCATCCTCCATTCGAACACCTTGAGGCTGATTTTCAGAGGCTAGAAGCTCGGATTTTTGGACCAAAAGGCTGCTAAAGACTTGTTTTTCAAGGGTAAGTACACTTTTCCCCTAAACTAGCCTTTTTTTTGTTTCATTTATAAACCTTGCTTGCAAGAATTTTTGGGCTCCGACCCTAACTGAAAATAATCATATTTTGAGCCCCTTTTCATGTTTGATTAAGGGTCTTTCTCTATTTGAGACCTATTTCTATCACTTGCCTCTTTAACTTTCTTTTAGGCCTATTTTTGCATAGTATTTTAGGCTTATTTGTGAACTGTTTTGAGCTTTGATGTAAACTGTAAAATGGTTTTTTTTGACCCTTTCTTCAACTTTGTTGAAGGGCTCTCCTCTTTTTGAGGTCATTTACTACCACTTGCTTCTTTACCCCTCTTTTAGGCCCTTTTCTTGCATGCTAGTTTAGGCCTACTTGTGTTTATTTTCGTGGTTTTATGTAAACTGTGAAGTGCCTTATTTTGAGCCCCTCTTCAACTTTGTTGAAGGGCTCTTTGCTGTTTGGGGTCGGCTACTGCCCCTTGTCTGTATTCTCACTTTCAGGGCCATTTTTGCATGATAAATTAGCCATATTTGTGTTCATTTTTGAAGCATGTTGTAAACTATAAAAAGTTTTTTTTGAGGCCCTCTCCATGTTTGATTAAGGGCATTTTCTTATCTGAGGTCATATGCTATCTAGTATGCTTAGTTGCCTCTTGTTTTGAGCCTCAAGCCTAAGCTATTGTTGCATGCCTTGTTTGGCCTTCTAGCCACTAAAATCCAGTGGATTTTTAGTGGCTAAGCCCCTATTTTGAGCCTCCAAATCAGAGGGGGGTAACCCCCTCTCACCTTGACTTGCTTGATGGCCATTTTGGTCTTCTAAAGGGCCCCCATCTTGCATGCCTTGTTGACTGATTTTGGGGCCAATTTTACGAGTTTTAGGACTACCATATTTGATTTTCAGAGTTGTATATGTCATGCCACTTGTCTATCTTGTATGTGCCAAATAACTCCTTGCATGGCCCTCTAAAGGAGCCCCTCATTTTGGTATGCATTGGCTGCATTTCCATGGTTATTTGGGCCTATTTTTACATGGTTTATTCACTGATTTTTTCTGGTTTGATGAGTTCTCACTTGCATCATATATTTGTCATGTAAACCATGTTTGCTAGTCAAATTCGCATGCTAATTTAGTCCATCTTGTTAGCACTTTTTGGCCTTTCTTTAAACTGGAAAAGTCCATATTTTGGAACTGTCTTAGTTCTGTATTTAGACTTCATAGTCCAATAATGTATGCTTTGTATAGCTGTAAGTCATTCTATGTGCCTAGTTTTGCATTTCGGGGTCCATCTCATGCATCGGGTGCCATGTTGCCATGTTTCGGGGCTGTTTAGCATCATGTTTGAGTGCTAAAATTTGCATGTTTGCATACCATGTTCCATGCCTTACCATGCTTTGGTAGAGTGGCATTTGTGCCTTAGGTTCGGTCCTCGGTTTGCGTGTATGTGCGCACGCATTTCGAGTGTCTCATTTTCATCTAATGGCTACTAATTTGGACCTAGTTGAGAGCTGTCCATGTTGGTGTAAGCCCATTTTACCATGTTGTCGCATGCTTGTTACAGATAGTATGTCATTGCATACTTGCTTAGCTTTACATGCCTCGCATGCTCGCATGTTCACATTGCATTTTGCCATGATTATCCAAGATTGTCGCCTCACATTATGTTCATATGCTTGTCGCATGTTCGGTTTAGTTGCATGTTTGCGTACTTAGTCCATATTGCATGTTTGCCATGCTTATGTGTTGCATTGTTCGGGTTAAACGTTAATTCGAGCACGGGAAATGAGGAGTATTTCATACTTCAAGTGATGGAATGCGTCTCAATTCTCGGTCGCCGAAGCTCTTGATGATTCATGATAGAGTTCTAGGCTTTATTTGCTTTACATGTACATTCATTTCACATCGAGTCATCCAATTCGACTCCTCGGCCATCATGCATCAATATGCGTGATTGGTGGCACGAGGATCGAGGACTACACTCCCTGAAGAGTAGTCATGCATACATGTGTGAAAATACTTTGCCATGCCCCTTTGTTGCTCTCTTGCGACAAATCAGAATCGTGACCTTAGAAGCTTGGCACGCATTCCAAGAACAATTGCAAACAGAGGCTAATTGGGGCATCGTAGTGGATTTCTGCGCAAGGCAACCTGAATATGTATCATTCATCATCTGGATCAGAGCTGAGGCGGTCCCTGGCTTGCATGCCAATTTATTGCTTTCCTAGATTAATTTGTTAGTTAATTAGGATTGTATATTATTTATTCGGACTGTATTTATTTGGGACTGTATTATTCTTTTGGACCCTCCGAGTGAGGGCCAATTGTTGTAATAAGGGTGCATGCGTGTGCGCATGTCTTCCAATCCCCTTTCTTTCTCCCTTTTATTTAACCTCTTATGATGGTTAGATTAGGGCATATTTAAATTAGCATACAGTATGATCTCATGTTTGCATTCATTCATCTGTTTTGCATCCACCGGCCTCGACGCATCATACTAACTGCATTTAAATTTAAATTTCAAATTAAATATGTGTTAGCTGTAGCATTTCACATGCCATGTCTAGAATAGCCGAACCTGCTATAGTTGCATTTTGCATGTGTTGCATTAGGCATTTCTGTATAGTTAGGATCATGCATTGATTTCTAACTGATTTCTATTTTGGCTCGGAGTACGATGTAAGTATTTATGCTTTAGCATCTCGTATGAGTGTGAATGTTAACATGACAGCATGCTTACCATGTGGCTAAATGCTTAGTTGATATAACTACCTAAGTGGCTGTGGGTGAAGGTTGGATTACTTGAATTGGGATAATTCATTGAAATCCGCGTTTTAGCCTACTTGCGAGTAGCAAATTTCAAACATTTTCCAAACAAACGGATATACAATGCTTTGTTCCAAATTAGGCGATCTAGTCTATACTTGTATGCTGTGTGCATCACATAGTAAATCTAGGCTAATAACCGGAATCAGGACACATAATGTTTTCAAAACTAGATATCATGGTTAGTAGAGGCCGATTTTTGATCGGGTGAGCGGGGGTGCTCACGAAGTGACCTTCCCCAATCGTACCCAAGTTCCCGAACCGAGGCAACTTTGGTGATGACGGACACGTGGCCTTTGGCACTGAGTCAGGGTTTTCTAAATTTCCCCATTAAAAAATATTTAGGTGGTGACTCTGTATCTGGCAAAGCAGTCCATGTTTGGCACTTCTTTCAAAAATCTGTTTTTTTCTCAAAACGATTTGTCAGATTTGGACTCTTTGGTTCAAGATTAAGAACCGTAGCAATTTGAGTCTGAACTGTAGTGAACCCCAAATGATGAACAGAACGGGACTCACCCTCCCGGGGCATTCGGGGGACGTCTACAGAGGGCGCAGGAGGTGGAGGATAGGACGATTTTTGCAAAGGCTAATAAATTCAAAGAGTCACAGTTAGGCCGCTCGTCCAAACCAATCGCGAGGGAATGAGTCTGACCGCGCCCTAAATCGCTGGGGAAGAAAGACCTGAGCGATTTTGAGCCATGACCACCTCCAGTGAATCCTTTGAAGGAGAAGAGCAAAAAAGAGGTGGAGGTTGTGTTGAAGAAGAAAAAGAGAGTAAGGGAGAGGGTGGAGGGGCCAGCTTTGAAGATGATGAATGAGGAGATGGCAGAGTGGACCCCCGAAGTGGGGTTGGAGGAAACAGTGAAGGAGATGGAAGTGGAGCGACTGGCCCTGAAACACAAGTGGAAGGTGGGGCGGCCTGAGGAGGCGAAAGCAGCCTAAGGGAGAACTGCGCCCCAAGGAGAAAGAGAGAATGCCAAGTTGAAGACTGCCATTTACCACGCTCCAGTAGTGTCTGGGTGACTGGAGAGAGAAGGAAGTGAAGCCAGGACTGCTGCCGATCAGCTCTTGGGGGTGGTAGAGGACACAGCCGTGCATTCGATGGCAAGTTTCACATTTGTCGCGCTAAGGGGGTTGTGCTCGGCCCAGATGGAGGCGACAGCCTTAGCAGGAGCCTTATTGAACAAAGCAGCGAGTGTAAAGGGCGAAATTAAGCCAATGGAGGCAAAGCTGGAGGAGGTGAAGGCCTAGCTTGAAAGTTTAAGGAGGGAGACCAGGGGCTGGAGGAAGGTCGCGCGGAGCGCGTACGTGAAGGGGCTGGAGCATACTCAAAACGCCAAGAAGATGGAGGTGTTGGCGAAGGTACAGGGCTATTGACCGGTAGTGCCGAATCTCGAGCTCGCTAGAGAGCCGGAGACGAACGTCAAGGTGGTGTCGCTCGAGTTCCAGTTGGCTAGTGTGCAGAAGAAACTGGAAGAGGCCCAGAAAGCTTGTACCATCGCCAACGAAAGGTAGGATGAGGCCATGATCTGCAATGAAGATTGTAACAACCCTCGTACTGATTACCGTTAAACCACTGAATTATAGACTGATTACCATTAAACTGAACTGCTAATGACTGATAAGTGAACTGGATGAACTACTGAACAAACTGAATGAAACTGAATGAGTTTGTCTATTGAATTGCGTGTTGCATCTGTTTGAGTGTATGATTATCTGTTTGCATTTTATGTTCAAATTGCTAATTGAAGGCCTTATCGGCGGCCGATTTAGAAACCGCTTGATGTTTTAGGATCAGTAGAATATTTCTGATTTAATGATATTCTTATCTAAAAATTGATTAGGAATGATTAAAGTAGATTGGATTGAGCTAATTGAGAACTTAGGCTTATTTACTATAATGCCCTTGAGTGGACCATTTGTTCATTGAACCTTATACACTAAGGAGTCACATTTTGATCAGCCAATTCTTTCCCCTAACCGACCCAAACAAGAGAGCATAGAGAGAGAGAGAGTTCATCTTGGAGAATTAAGCTCAAATTGTTAAAATTGCTAGAAGAACTTGAAGATTTGAGGCATGGATTGCTAGATTGAGCCCCTAGACTTGTAATTGAGACTTAGGTGAGTGAATTCATCCTCTCCTTGTTGAGTTTAAACCTCATTCTTGCATGTTCACACATCATTGTAGAGCTAAGCTATGGAATTGTTCATATATGTTGGATTGAAGTCAAATTCATGCATGTATGTATGTATTGATGAGTTTGAGTTGAATTCTTGGCAATTTGTCACATGCATGTTCATGGTATTGTTATAGTCCATGTTTTCAACTTGCTTTTCAAAGAATTGAGCTCATTGGAGCATGATTGGAAGCTTAAAATTTGGTTTAAAGATCATGCATGTCATGTTTTGAAAGTGTTCTTGAAAATGGTTTGAAATTGAGTTTAGTTGAAACACCCTTGGGCCTTGATTTCTTAAATTGAGTTTTAAAACTTGTTATTCTATGTGTTTGAAAGAGTTTTCCAGAAAATGGGCCCAAGAGGATCAAATTTGGAGCATCAAAACTTGGTTTGAAACTCTGAGGTTGAATCTGGATTTTCAGTTTTGGACGTCCTTCGGCGAGAATGCATGCTCGAGATTTTCTTGCATTATTTCTGATCCGCTTTCGGCGGGTTTTAACGCTTCGGCGGAAAATCGCACATCCAAAGATTTTTGCACCTTTCATCGATCGCTCGGCGTGGAATGTACGCTTCGGCGTGGGCCTTTGTGTGCTTGTCCGCTCGGCGAAACTGCGCTTCGGCGAAGGCCTGCTTGAAAAAATTCTGAAATTGCTTCCTTAGTGCATTTTGCATCCTCATCGCATCCTAGGCATTCTTAGGCCTAGTTTAAAGCATCTTAAGGAGGATGTAGACATAGAACCACACCGAGGAATTTAGGGATTTAATTATCATCCTTTCCAACTGTAAACTTAGTGTGTGTTCTATTTGATTATTTGTTTAGGGTTGACTCTCGGGGGCGCTCTAGCTCTTGATAGCCCAATCCTTTGTGAGTAGCAGTTGTGTAAAGATATGTTCAAAATGGTTATATTTTGATTCTTGAATCGAATGTTTATTGAATTGATATTGTTTATTGAATGAATGTATGTCTGTATTTCGTATTGTGGCATCCTTAGCACCTTGTTATTGGTATTCTGAGCTCTGTCGGTTTCCTTGTGGAACCATCTTGATTGATGGCCATCATTATTGTTGGGTGCTGTAAGGCCGGTCCTATTGGACCCTCTTGTTTATAGGCTAATGGATGTACCACATATGACTGATTGATTGAAATACTGATTGACTGAAATACTGAAAGATTGAAATACTGTATAATGAATTGATTTCATTACTGTAAGGACATTCATTCATAACCTCTTTACACTGTATGTTATTCACTGGGCTTTAGCTCACTGTTTATATATATATATGTAGGTGCTCAGCCACCAGACCGGAGCTAGGAGCTAGGAGCGTGGGATTGGTCCCCAGTTTTGTCAGCCAGCCTTTGTGCCTCACTGTGAGATTCCGAGACGCCATGCCATGGCTTGGGGTGTTTTTGTGTCCCCATAGGTCTCCTTACTGTTTTGTATTGTTTTGTATAGACCGTTTACTGTTATACTGTACTGTTATCGAGGGATTGAGTCCCCGTACTGAATGTCTGTAATGATTGTGTATACTGTACTGGTAATGAATGCATAAATGTATGAAAAATGTTTTTGGCATACAGATTAACACAGCTCTATGGACACTAGTTTTTACTGTATTGGCTTCCGCCAGGCCCTGAACTCTGTATTTACTGTATTACTGATTGGCAGGCCTTTGGTAATCTCGGATTCTTGGCGATTCTGATGCTAAACCCATAGGGCGGGTTTGGAGTCATGTGACAGAGTGGTATCAGAGCGATACTTAACCACGAGTTATACCGCACACACGTGTCCAAACGAGCTATAGGGTGTCCTAGAAAAGCAAATAGGGCATCTCATGAATTTGAAAAGTGTGTGCTTATGACTGACTGAATAAATGTTAAACTGTTTAATTGTACAACTGTTTATAATGATAACTGTTATAACTGCTATAGTGAAATGGATAATGCAAATGAAACTGAAGCATCATCCTCTGAGGCCAGAATGGCCAGACTTGAACAAATGATGGGACTGATCATGGAAAGATTAGAACAACAACCGAACCAACAGCCCCCACCTCCTCCTCCTCCGGTGCAACCGGAACAGAATGCACCAAATGTACAGAATGTGAATGCTAATGAGGTGGACATTATTGCACTGACTTAGAAATTGACAAAATGAAACCGAATCCTTTCAGGGAGGCTTAGAACCGTTAAAGGCTGAAGCTTGGGTTCTTGAGACCGAAAAGTTGTTTGAGGTTTTTCCGTGCTCTGAAGCAAACAAAGTTTTGTTAGCAACCTTCACCCTTCAGGAAGAAGCCAGAAGATGGTGGATGTTGACCCGCGATGCAAATACTATTGTGACTTGGGCTCAGTTCAAGGAGTCCTTCTTTGAAAAGTATTTTCCCGAAGGCATCGAGACGAGAAAAAGTGACTGAGTTTGAACAGCTGAGACAGGGCAAAACATCTGTTGCCGAGTATGAGAAGCAATTTACCGAACTTGCTAGGTATGCACCACATATGGTGGATACCGATTATAAGAAGGCCAGGAGGTTTGAAGGCGGCCTTAGTGTTGCTATCCAGGACCGAATAAATGTTTTGAAAATGCCAACTTATGTAGGTGTTCTCGACCGGGCATTGATGGCCGAGACAAACATTGCAGCAGTGAAACAATCTGAAACACCGACAAGTGAGTGGCAAGGGAAAAGACAGGGTTTTAAGTTTAAGAAGGGTAAGCATAACCCAGCGAACAAGAAACAGAATACGGGGTCGACTACTAGCCCCAGCCAAGGGAGTGGATTTACTCCACCCTGCTCTGTATGTGGCAACAAGCACAAAGGGGTTTGCTACCAGGTTTCTGGAGCTTGTTTCAGATGTGGCAAAGTGGGCCACAGGATTAAAGACTGCCCTTCAGCTCCACCAGCTAGTAGTAAAGCTGCACCAAGCGCAGCAGCATCAAATGTAGCACCAAAACCGAACCCCAAAGCTACCGGGAAAGAGCCTATGAGGCAGGGCCGAGTGTTTGCCCTAGTACCGGGAGACGTGCAAAACACCGAGACCGTTGTGTCAGGTATCCTCTCTATCTGTGCTCAGAATGCTTATGTATTGATTGATTCGGGGTCTACACATTCTTATGTGTCGCATGCTTTTTCGCGTAAATTGAATAGACCTTTAGAACCCATGAACTATTTGTTAGCCATATCATCACCTGTTAGGGGATCCATGACATGTGCATATATGTATCCTGCTTGTGAGATTATTGTTGGGGATATGCACCTATTTATTGATTTACTGCCATTGAACATAGATCATTTTGATGTAATATTGGGGATGGATTGGCTACAGAAATACCATGCCACTATCGACTGTGTAACAAAACAAGTAGTTTTCCGTCCACCGGGTTTGCCCGAATTTGTGTTTAATGGGAGTGGAGTAGTACCTCCTCCCTATCTGATTTCTTCTGTAAAGGCTGTCAAATTGATTAGAAAGGGGTGTAAAGGATATCTGTGTTCTGTATTGACTGTGCCTGCTAATGATAATGTTAAAACTGATGTGAATTGTATTCCTATAGTCAGAGAGTTCCCAGATGTATTTCCAGATGAATTGCCAGGGGATTTGATTGACAGGGAAATTGAATTTATCGTGGATGTGGTTCCGGGTACCCAGCCGACATCTAAAGCTCCCTATAGAATGGCTCCAACTGAACTGAAAGAGCTGAAGGTACAATTGCAGGAACTGTTAGACAAGAAGTTTATCAGACCCAGTACTTCACCGTGGGGTGCACCTGTTTTGTTTGTGAAAAAGAAAGACGGCTCACTGAGACTGTGCATTGATTACCGTGAACTGAACAAGGTAACTGTAAAGAATAAATATCCCTTACCGCGTATTGATGACTTATTTGATCAGTTACAGGGTGCACAAGTGTTTTCCAAAATTGATCTTAGATCGGGGTATCATCAACTGAAAGTCAAACCGGAAGACATTGATAAAACTGCTTTCAGAACGAGGTATGGCCACTTTGAATTTTTAGTTATGCCGTTCGGAGTTACGAATGCCCCTGCCGCATTTATGGACCTCATGAACAGAATTTTTAAACCATACCTTGACGATTTTATTGTAGTATTTATTGATGACATACTGATCTATTCTAAGACTGTAGAAGAACATGAACACCATCTGAGACTTGCCCTGCAAACCTTAAGAGAACAGAAACTGTATGCTAAATTGTCCAAATGTGAATTTTGGCTTGATCATGTGATGTTTTTGGGGCATGTTGTTAGCAAAGATGGAATTTCTGTTGATCCACAGAAAATTGAAGCTGTAGTGAACTGGCCTAGACCAACAAATGTGACCGAAGTCCGAAGCTTTTTGGGATTGGCTGGATATTACAGAAGGTTTGTCAAAGACTTCTCCAAGATTGCCTTACCACTGACTCAGTTGACACAGAAAGGGATATCATTTGACTGGACTGACCAAAGGGAATCAGCATTTCAAGAACTGAAAACCCGACTTGTGACTGCACCGATTTTGACTCTACCTTCAGGTACGGATGGTTATACTGTTTTTAGTGATGCTTCTCATAAGGGTTTGGGGTGTGTTTTAATGCAGAATGGGAGAGTTATTGCTTATGCTTCCCGACAGTTGAGACCGCATGAAAAGAACTACCCGACCCATGACCTAGAACTTGCTGCAGTAGTGTTTGCACTGAAAATTTGGCGTCACTATTTGTATGGAGCAACATGTGAAGTGTATACTGACCACAAGAGCCTGAAGTACTTTTTCACTCAGAAAGAACTGAATATGAGACAGCGGAGATGGCTTGAACTGATAAAAGATTATGACCTACAGATATTGTATCATCCGGGAAAAGCCAACGCCGTTGCCGATGCATTGAGCAGAAAATCGATTGCCAACTTAGCCTGTTTGTTGACTGGACAGAAAGAGTTGCTTCTTGATCTGGAAAAGTCTGAAATTGAAATCGTTTTGAAAGAACAAGGTGGAACCTTAGCTGCTATTTCTGCTCAACCAGCATTGATTGAGGAAATTAAAGAAAAACAACAACGAGATGATTTCTTGAAGAAGGTTATTGAAGAAAGAGATTCAAAACCGAGACCGGGGTTCAAATTTGAGAACAATATACTGAAATTTCAAGACAGACTGTGTGTACCGAATGACACTGAATTGAAAAGAAGAGTTCTGCAAGAAGGCCACAGTTCGAAGTTTTCTATTCACCCAGGAAATACGAAAATGTATCAAGATCTGAAGCAGAATTTCTGGTGGCCAGGAATGAAGAAAGAAATTGCCGACTTTGTGTCCAAATGCCTTCACTGCCAACAGGTCAAGGCTGAACATCAACGACCTGCCGGATTATTGCAACCCTTACCCATACCAGAGTGGAAATGGGAGCATATCACGATGGATTTTATCGTCGGATTACCGCGCTCCAGGAAATGTATGGACTCTATTTGGGTTATTGTTGATAGACTGACTAAATCTGCACACTTCCTACCTGTCAAGACGATTTATAATGCAGATAGATTGGCTGTTATCTATATTGATGAGATTGTGAGATTGCATGGAGTGCCCGTATCTATTGTTTAAGCGAGGATTGAAGTTTACATCGAGGTTACGGCAAAGCCTCTGATCGCGTTGGAGTCTTGAATTGAGGTGAGTAGTGCCTATCATCCTCGCAGACGGACAAATGAAAGGACCATCCGGACTCTAGAGGATTTCTCGAGAATGTGTGTCTTGGACTTCCAGGAAATTGGGAAAGTCATTTACCGTTGGTGAATTCGCTTTATAACAACAGCTACCATTCGAGTGTCGAATGGCGCCTTCGAGGCGTTGTATGGCGAAAGTGTAGATCTCAATCTGTTGGGCAGAAGTTGGAGATGGG
Source organism: Camellia lanceoleosa (assembly GCA_025200525.1). Taxonomy (NCBI): domain Eukaryota; kingdom Viridiplantae; phylum Streptophyta; class Magnoliopsida; order Ericales; family Theaceae; genus Camellia; species Camellia lanceoleosa. The sequence goes on from CM045766.1 coordinate 75,922,046, forward strand.
CCATTGCTTGGGCCCAAGTTTGTGTATAAACGATCGAGAAAGTGAAATTGATCTAGAGACTGAAAATCGCATACGATGAGCAGAAAAGTTATGCAGATGTCGAAGGCGGGATAGAGAATATGAAGTGGGTGATCACGTGTTTGTGAAAGTGACACCAATGAAAGGCCGACTCGCTTTGGAGAAAAAAGCAAGTTAGCACCGAGATATGTCGGACCGTATCAGATTATTGAGAAAATCAATCCGGTGGCGTATCAAGTTGCGCTTCCTCCTGAAATGGAGCATATGCATAACGTCTTCCACATTTCGATGTTGAGAGACTATCTTCGAGATCCGTTTCATGTGATTGAGCCTACCCGTATCGTGTTGAGTGATGACTACACTTACGAGGAACGGCCTATCTGATTGTAAACCGACGGATCAAGCCGAGAAACAAAGAGATTCCGCTAGTGAAAGTTGGTGGCGAGAACCATGGTGGTGTGTATGCCACTTGGGAAAGGGAAGATGACATGGCTAGGCGATATCGGATTTGTTCCCGAATCTGTTTTCTTCGGTGAAGGTAACTCGAGTTTAGAGGACTAAACTCCTTATAAGGAGGGGAAACTGTAACAACCCTCGTACTGATTACCGTTAAACCACTGAATTATAGACTGATTACCATTAAACTGAACTGCTAATGACTGATAAGTGAACTGGATGAACTACTGAACAAACTGAATGAAACTGAATGAGTTTGTCTATTGAATTGCGTGTTGCATCTGTTTGAGTGTATGATTATCTGTTTGCATTTTATGTTCAAATTGCTAATTGAAGGCCTTATCGGCGGCCGATTTAGAAACCGCTTGATGTTTTAGGATCAGTAGAATATTTCTGATTTAATGATATTCTTATCTGAAAATTGATTAGGAATGATTAAAGTAGATTGGATTGAGCTAATTGAGAACTTAGGCTTATTTACTATAATGCCCTTGAGTGGACCATTTGTTCATTGAACCTTATACACTAAGGAGTCACATTTTGATCAGCCAATTCTTTCCCCTAACCGACCCAAACAAGAGAGCATAGAGAGAGAGAGAGTTCATCTTGGAGAATTAAGCTTAAATTGTTAAAATTGCTAGAAGAACTTGAAGATTTGAGGCATGGATTGCTAGATTGAGCCCCTAGACTTGTAATTGAGACTTAGGTGAGTGAATTCATCCTCTCCTTGTTGAGTTTAAACCTCATTCTTGCATGTTCACACATCATTGTAGAGCTAAGCTATGGAATTGTTCATATATGTTGGATTGAAGTCAAATTCATGCATGCATGTATGTATTGATGAGTTTGAGTTGAATTCTTGGCAATTTGTCACATGCATGTTCATGGTATTGTTATAGTCCATGTTTTCAACTTGCTTTTCAAAGAATTGAGCTCATTGGAGCATGATTGGAAGCTTAAAAATTGGTTTAAAGATCATGCATGTCATGTTTTGAAAGTGTTCTTGAAAATGGTTTGAAATTGAGTTTAGTTGAAACACCCTTGGGCCTTGATTTCTTAAATTGAGTTTTAAAACTTGTTATTCTATGTGTTTGAAAGAGTTTTCCAGAAAATGGGCCCAAGAGGATCAAATTTGGAGCATCAAAACTTGGTTTGAAACTCTGAGGTTGAATCTGGATTTTCCAGATTTTGGACGTCCGCTCGAGCGGGGAATGCATGCTCCCAGTATTTTCTTGCATTATTTTACAGTCCGCTCGAGCGGGGGTTTTAACGCTCGAGCGGGAAAATCGCACATCCAGCATTTTTGCACCTTTCATCAGTCCGCTCGAGCGTCGGAATGTACGCTCGAGCGTGGGCCTTTGTGTGCTTGTCCGCTCGAGCGGGGGAACCTGCGCTCGGGCGGGGGCCCTGTTCACTGAAAATTCTGAAATTGCTTCCTTAGTGCATTTTTGCATCCTCATCGCATCCTAGGCATTCTTAGGCCTAGTTTAAAGCATCTTAAGGAGGATGTAGACATAGAACCACACCGAGGAATTTAGGGATTTAATTATCATCCTTTCCAACTGTAAACTTAGTGTGTGTTCTATTTGATTGACTGTTTAGGGTTGACTCTCGGGGACGCGCTCTAGCTACTGATAGCCCAATCCTTTGTAAGTAGCAGATTGTAAAGATATGTTCAAAATGGTTATATTTTGATTCTTGAAGCTGTTTATTGAATTGATATTGTTTATTGAATGAATGTATGTCTGTATTTGAAGTATTGTGGCATCCTTAGCACCTTGTTATTGGTATTCTGAGCTCTGTCGGTTTCCTTATGGAACCATCTTGATTGATGGCCATCATTATTGTTGGATCTGTTAAGGCCGGTCCTATTGGACCCTCTTGTTTATAGGCTAATGGATGTACCACATATGGTGATTGATTGAAATCTTGATTGGTGAAATCTTGAAAGATTGAAATACTGTATAATGAATTGATTTCATTACTGTAAGGACATTCATTCATAACCTCTTTACACTGTATGTTATTCACTGGGCTTTAGCTCACTGTTTATATATATATATGTAGGTGCTCAGCCACCAGACCGGAGCTAGGAGCGTGGGATTGGTCCCCAGTTTTGTCAGCCAGCCTTTGTGCCTCACTGTGAGGTTCCGAGACGCCATGCCATGGCTTGGGGTGTTTTTGTGTCCCCATAGGTCTCCTTACTGTTTTGTATTGTTTTGTATAGACCGTTTACTGTTATACTGTACTGTTATCGAGGGATTGAGTCCCCGTACTGAATGTCTGTAATGATTGTGTATACTGTACTGGTAATGAATGCATAAATGTATGAAAAATGTTTTTGGCATACAGATTAACACAGCTCTATGGACACTAGTTTTTACTGTATTGGCTTCCGCCAGGCCCTGAACTCTGTATTTACTGTATTACTGATTGGCAGGCCTTTGGTAATCTCGGATTACTGGCCAGTTACGGTGCTAAACCCATAGGGCCGGGTTTGGGTCGTGACAAAGATCTACATGCTCAATCGATCAAAGAAAAAGAAGAAGCAGATTTGAAGATCGCTGAGTTGGAGAGGGCGCTAGCGGACGAGCGGGCCAAATTAGTGGCTGAGAAGGCAGGGTTGGAGAAGGCCTTGGAGGAGGAAATGGCCAAGTTGGAATCTGAGAGGGCAGCGTACCCCAATTTATGTGTTGTAGCGGTAGAGCAGTTTAAGGGGTCCGTCGACTTCCAGATGGCCATTGATGTCGCTATCGCCAGCAGCTTGGCGAGAGAGGGAGATAGGGGGCTTTGTTGGGAGCGACCGCTAGAAGCGAGTGAAGAGGAAATGATCGAGCTTCCAGCAGTCGGACTTCTACAATCATAAGATGGTGAGTTCGGGACAATGGTGGAAGACTTTCGATGTAAAGCAAAAGAGCTATTCCCAGACTTGGACTCCAGCAATGTAAGAATAGATGAACACGACGTGGCCGGACCCCCCTTGATGAGGGGGTCGACGAAGAAGACCTGGCCTCAAGCGTGGTGCAGTGTTTGATGTAAAATTTTTGGTTGTTGTGTTGTTTGTTGTTGTTGTTGTTTTTTTGTTTTTCTTTTTTTTTTGTGTGTGTGTGTGTAATTTCTGTAGTGAACTTATGTGTAAGTTTGTGAATGAATAAAATTATGAGTTGTGTTTTTTTATACTGTTGTCTTTATTTCTTGTAGATTTGAAAAGAATGAGAATGGTCATTCAAATAAGGCTTGTGTATAAATCATAGTAAATGTTGAGAAGTAGGGAGCCAGTCTAACTTGTAAAACGTTGAAATGTAAAGGTCTTAAAATGTGAAGTTTTAAAGCATGTTGTAAGAGTGTTGAGAAATGAAAGATTGGGTTGGTAAATGAAAGTTAAAAATTTAAAAAGAATGTTAAGAGGCGTATAAGTATGGACTTGGAATTTGACTAAGTATGGCAACTATGCCACAAACATGAAGTAACAAGAATGGCCTTGGCCGAACTCTTCATTCGTGCTCAGGTTGGCTTGAGCCATAATTAACTTCTGGCCATTTGAGGCTTCAAGTAACTTCGTCTGTTGAGGCTTTAAGTAACTCAGTCTGGCTGAGGCTTTAAGTAACCCAGTCTGGCTGAGGCTGCAAGCAGGGTGTTATTGAAATACCACACAGATAACTGAGATATAAGATTGTTGTCATTTAAAGTGTAGCCCATTGATCACAAATTTACACCATGTGAGAAAAGAACAAAAACATCCAAGTGTGTAGATTGTTAAAAAGAACATACAACAATTGATCAATACAAAAATAGGGCTTTATTGAAAATAACGCTTCAAGTGCTTGGCGTTCCACGGATGGGGGAGATCTCGTCCTTCCATGTCCTGAAGTCGGTAAGTGCCCGGACGAGGTCTGGCCTTAACAACGTAAGGTCCCTTTCACTTGGCTGCCAGCTTGCCCTCAGCCGGATTTTTGGTGGCAAGAGTTGCTTCGCGCAAAACAAGGTCCCCCACGGCGAACTCCCTCAGTCAAACTTTGCGGTTGTAGTGTGTTCTTATTTTCTGTTGATATGAGGCCGCTGGCGATGATGGTCTCTCGGAGTTCTTCAATTAGGTCCAAGTCTACTCGACGCAGTTCTTCAGTTAGTTCTGGATTTGGGTGTAGAACCCTCGAGGTAGGTAGACCGATTTCCACTGGGATGACCGCCTCGGCGCCGTATGTTAAGTGAAAGGGGGTCTCCCCAGTGGGGGTTCGGGTGGCAGTGCGGTAGACCCATAGTACGTTTGGTAATTCCTCAGCCTAAAGTCCCTTAGCAGCTTCCAACTTAGTTTTGATGATCTTCAAAAGAAAATAGTTAGTAACCTCAACTTGGCCTTTGGCTTGGGGGTGACCTGGAGAAGAGAAACTTGGCTGGATTTGAAATTCTGCACAGAATTTCTTGAACTTGGCATTGTCAAATTATTTGCCGTTGTCGGAGACGATAGCTTGAGGGATGCCAAAACAGCACACGATCGACTGCCAGATGAATCTGGTTGTGTTCCGCTCGGTAATTGTGGCAAGGGGCTCCGTCTCTACCCATTTAATGAAGTAATCAATGGCGACAATTGTGAATTTGGTTTGGCCTCGACCAGTGGGCAATGGGCCAAGTAAGTTGATCCCCCATTTGGCGAATGGGTAAGGACTGCAGAGTGTGATCAATTCTGTAGGACGAGCATGAAGGATGTTGGCAAAGTGTTGGCACTTATCACATTTAAGCACGAATTTAGTGGCATCTTGATTGAGAGTAGGCCAGAAGTAATCGGTGCGAAGTATTTTGTGGGCTAGTGACCTGGCACTCGAGTGATTACCACATATACCCTCATGAACTTCCCTCATTACGTAGGTTGCTTGAGCAGGATTGAGGCATTGCAGGTATGGGCGTGAAAAGCCACGTTTGTACAAGAGACCACTGATAAGAATGTAGTCGGACAACCGGGCCCTGACCTTGGCGGCCTGGTGTTTGTCGGCGGGTAATTCCCCATTTGTCAAAAATAGTAGGATATTTGCAGCCCATGGAATAGGTTCATTTTGGAGGAAGTGGACTTGCTACTTTTGTGGGGAAATGGCCGGGTAGGCCCGGTATTCAAGGCGAATGCCATGACTGAGGTCTGATTGGTCGGCAGAAGCTAACTGAGCCATTTCATCTGCCTTGGAGTTTTCTGTCCGAGGGATGTGCTTGATGTGGAAATTATTGAAGAGGCAAGCATGGGGGAGTGCAACATCCTTGTAAGCCCGCATTGTGTCTTCCTTGGCATCGAATTCCCTCGTGATTTGTCCGACAATGAGCTGGGAATCGTTGAACACTTGGATATGGCTGACACCAATGTCTTTGGCGAGGCAGAGACCTGCGATCAGTGCCTCATATCCAGCCTCATTATTGCTTGCGTTGAACAAGAAGCGGAGAGCACACTTGAAATAACCACCCTCGGGAGCGGTGAGGATGGGACCAGCTCCACTGCCTTCTTTGCAGGATGATCCGTCGACGTTGAGGGTCCAAGAATGGGGGTCTTCTGCCTCAGTGTGGGATTGTGGGGGCAGAGGAGCCGTGATTGGAGTGGGATTGGCGAATTCCAGGATAAAATCGGCAACAGCCTGCCCTTTGATTGCCGTTCGAGGTCAATAGGAGATGTCAAATTGGTTGAGCTCAACCGACCATTGCATAAGTCTGCTGAACAGCTTTGGTTGTTGCATTATCTTCTTCAAAGGTTAGTTAGTGAGGACCACTATGGAGTGGACTTGGAAGTAAGGACGGAGATGTCTTGAGGTGGTGACCAGGGCCAAGGACATTTTTTCTAGCAATAGGTAGTTCTGTTTTTCACCTCTGAGAGCCCGGATAATGTAATAAACCGAGCGTTGTACTGAACCGTCCTCCCTGATGAGGGTCGCACTGACTGCGGTGCTCGATACGGCTAAATAGAGAAAAAGGGGCTCACTCGTGAGTGCCTGGGAGAGTAAGGAAGGGTTAGCCATGCACTGCTTCAATTATTGAAAAGCCTCTTCAGACTCGGTCGTCCACTCAAAAGTTTGCTGAAGAACTTTGAAGAAGGGAAGGCACTTGTCCGTTGCGCGGGAAATGAAGTGGTTGAGGGCGGCAACTCTACCAGTAAGCCTCTAAACCTCCTTAACTGTTCTAGGTGACTGCATTTCTATTAAGGCCTTGATCTTTTCAGGGTTAGCTTCGATGCCCCGTTGATTGACCATGAAACCTAAAAACTTCCCAGATCCTACGCGGAAGGCGCATTCTCCGGATTGAGCTTCATTTGATACTTTCGTAGGGTGCCGAAGGTCTCTCGCAGGTCAGCCAGATGATTAGTAGAGAGTTTGCTCTTGACTAGCATGTCATCGATATATACTTCCATGTTCCGGCCTATCTGATGATAAAAGACGGCGTTGACCAACCTTTGGTAAGTGGCTCCGACATTTTTTAACCCAAATGGCATGACACGATAATGGTAGGTTCCCCGGTCGGTGATGAAGGAGGTGTGTTCCTGGTCAGACAGGTGTATCAGAATTTGGTTATTCCCAGAGAAGGCATCCATGAAGCTGAGTATTTGATGACCGGCCATGGCGTCAACAAGCAGATCTATGCGAGGAAGAGGATAACTGTCTTTGGGGCAAGCTCGGTTGAGGTCGGAGTAGTCGACACAGAGTCGCCATTTACCGTTGTTTTTACGGACCAGGACCATATTTGACAGCCATCTAGGGTAGTCTATGTTTGTGATAAACTGTCCCTCAAGGAGCTTATCTACTTCAGAAGTAATAAGAGTATTGCGCTCCGGGTGAAAGATGCGATGCTTCCGGCTGAAGGGTTGGAAATGTGGCTCAATGCTAAGACGATGGGTGATGAAGGAAGGGTCAATACTTGGCATGTCAGAGTGGGTCTAGGCAAATACGTCGTTGTGCTCAATTAGGGGGAGGGCCATAAGGTCGGCCTTGGCCTGAGATGATAGTTGGCTGCCAATCTTGGCAGTTTTTGTTGGGTTGGTGGGATCGATGAGGACCTCGACAAGCTCTTCCACTGGTTCCCCTCTAACCAGCTCGTCCTTGTCTCTGATGTCGAGTTTTTCAATGATCATAGCCTCCTTTAGCTTGACCTTTTTAAGTGAAGCAACGTAACATTCTCTAGCCACGGTCTACTCTCCCCTCACTGTGCTGACCCCAAGGTCGGTGGGGAATTTGACGGCAAGATAAAAAGTGGATGTGATAGCTTGGAAAGCATTTAGGGTGGTGCAGCCGAGGATAATGTTATAAGCGGAGGGACAGTCGACGACGAGGAAGGTGAGCAACTTTGTGGTCTGCCGCGGGTATTCTCCGATTGTGATGGGAAGATCGATGGAGCCAATGGAGGTCACCCGATCTCCAGTAAAACCGACCAATGGGGTTTGAAGAGGGGACATACTTTCTTCCCCGACCTTGAGTTGGCGAAAGGCATTTAGGAAGATGATGTTTGAAGAACTGCCATTATCGACGAGAACCCGTTTGACTTTGTGATTGGAGAGGAGGGCTGAGATGACGAGGGGGTCGTCATGGGGGTAACGGATGCCTGTGCAGTTGGCCTCCGTAAAGGTGATGGGCTCCATCCACTGCTTGGGCTGTTTGGAAGGGCGGTCCAATGTGACAACTTCTTTGTCTGAGCCCTGCCTTATTTTTCTGAGTTTACGCCCTTGAGGCGGGATGGTCCTCTACAAGCAAGCCCGCCAGCAATAACTCTGATCTCTCCAATAGGGGGGCAGGGTTGCCTTGTGCCTGGGGTTGCTATGAAAGGCGATTATGACCTTGGTTAGGTTGTGCGAGTTGTCGAGGAGGGATGCGCCGGCGGTTGTTTCTAATAGGTTCAGTCCTTTGCCTCTGCTGAGGGCGGGCTTCCGTGAACCGTCTGAGACATCCCTGACGTATCAAGCCCTCGACCTGGTCTTTGAGATTAACACACTCCTTGGTATTATGGTTGTGGTCCTGGTGAAAAGGGCAGTATTTGGATTGGTCTCACCGGTTGGAAGGAGACCGTGAAGGTTGGGGCCATTTAAGGAGATAATCTCGCTGGATCTGGTTCAGGACTTGTTCCTTGGGGGAATTGAGGGGTGTGTATCGTTTAAACCGGCCGGGCGGCTGGGTTAGTGCTGACCGATCGGCTCGGGATGGTCGGTCAGTATACTAAGGTGTTTGGTGAGTGTACTGGGTGTTCCTGGTTTCTGAGTCCTTTCTCTTCTCTCTGGAGGTCGGGTTTTTGACTGTAGGAACTTGTCGGGCGGCTAGGGAATCTTCGGCGTTTATATATTTTTGGACTTTGGAAAGTAAGGTTGCCATGGAGATCGAGGGGTTTTTGGAGAGGGAAAAAAGGAAATCAGATGATCGTAGACCGGCCATGAAAGCCGTGACAATGACTTTGTCATCATTTTCTGCTACCTGCAAGGCCTCAGTGTTGAGGCGGATGACGAAGCTGCGCAGCGACTCTCCCTCCGTCTGACAGATGTTGAGGAGTTGAGTTGTTGGACGCCGTTGGCGCTGGGCACCAATGAAATGGCTGAGGAAGGAGTCACTCAGGTGCTGAAAGGTAGAGACAGAGTCTGTCGGTAGTTGACTAAACCACAGTCGGGCCGACCCCTTAAGTGTTACGGTGAAAGCCCGATACATGATTTCATCAGGGAATGCATAGAGGATCATGAGGGTCCTATAGGTCTCCAAGTGATCGACTGGGTCCGTTGTACTGTCGAAAGAGTCGATCGAGGGCATTTTGAACTGAGGAGGTAAGGGTTTGTCCCTAATGGAGGCAACGAGCTGTGAGTTGGCTGTGGTAGATAGTTTATTCTGTACGTTCTGCATGACTCCTTGGAGCTAGAGCTTCATGGCTCGGAGTTCTGCATCCCAGAGAGGAATGTTGTCACCACCAGAAGGCAGTGAAGGCTGGACGCTACTGGCCTCTCCCTCGGGGGTTGGTGCCGGGACCGATGGATATGGGGCCCGGGCTGGCAGGTTCCTATTCGGAGGAGTGGGTCGTAAGCCTTCCAAGTTGGGTAGATGGGGCTATTGGATAGTGTGGCTTGGGGCTCGTTCTTGGTTGGGTGGGATATCTGGAGGTGGTGGAGAGGGCATAGGAAGGTTTCTTTGGAGTAGAGCATTAATCATGACTTGGTTTTGCTTGGCCAGGCGATTAATGCTGTTGGTGAGTTCGGTGAAATACTGCGGTGGGTTGTTTGGATTGGGAGGGTCGGCTTGGTGGTCGACAACATTGTAGTGGATCTAGTTGTGACCATCCACCTTGGTGGGTGGTAGGAAAGGGTTATTGGGAAAGGGTTTCCGGCAACAATGAGCACAACTAGCGCGTAGAGCAAAAATGTTTCCCACAGACGGCGCCAATTGAAGATACAGCGTGTTCCAAATGGAACGAGTCAGATTGATCTACGCTTTACAAACCGGTGTCCGAGATACCAAGCCCACAGGAAGACCTGCACAAGAGTTCAACGGGAAACGGGAAGTCTCCCAGCGAACCTTCCGACGAGCAAGTTAGAAAGAGAGATGGAAAGTAGAGATAGATTAGTGATAGAGAAGCTTAACCTTCTTCTTGTCTTCGACGTCTGCTTATATCCTCTGGTAATCATTTCGTTGTCCCTTCCGACTTGTCATCTTGGCCGAAAGTCTATGCTCTAGCTTGCTTTGTTCATGGTGAGGCCGTTCTGTCTCGACGGAGAGGGGTTATTGCAATAAATGCTGTAAGGGGTTTCATTAATGGCTAATATGCAGTGCAATAACTTTGTAGGATCTTTGTCTGCTTATGTGGCTTGTCCTTCTCTTGCCACGTGTTTAGATGTCATTGGTTCTTAATGTCATGTTGAGCTCCATCAACGTTGGGCTTTGGTATTTGAATTATGTATTGGGCCCTAAGTAGTGGGCTATAATCTTTATGAGCTTACTCATGTCAAAGATCTCTAATAACTGTCAGTGAATATCCTTCCAAGATATGTGTATTAAACATGCTTTTCAAATTTTAAAACATATATGTGTATTAAACATATACACGTATTAAAATTTTAATACATATACGTGTATTAAATTTGTTTTTTAATATTTGTATTTTTTTCTTAAAAATAAATATAAATATGTTTAATATTTCATTACCTAATGACAAATTCTCTTCTCAAAATAAAACTATTTAAGTATAAAGAAAAAAAAAAATTTCTTAAGACAAAAGATATCATGATATTAGGTACTATATAAAATGTGCAAAAAAAGCTTTGTACAAGAAATGACAACAGGTCGGATTTTTTGAAAAATGATGCAGACCACTAATTAGTGGTTGCTTTAATTATGTGGCAATAGGTATTTTGTATCTTAGTTTTGTTTTTGTTTTGTTTTTTTTTTTTTTTTGCTTTCCACATCATTAGTGGTGGTGTTAGTGATAAGAATTCAGTGGTCTGTAACATTGTTGGGGTTTTTTTTGAGTTTTGTGTGCAAATTTTTTATTTTAAACTCAATTATTTTAACAATAGAATTTCATATTTTATCATAATCTTGACAGTTTTGACCTACCTATCCCTATATTTTACCATACCTTATCAATACTTTCCTAATTTTTATTTTTATTTTTATATTAATCTGATCGTATAATTTTACCATCCCAGTAAAAGAAAAAAAAGCATTTAGCAAATGAAGTGATTGATGTAAATTTAAGTCAACTTTACACATTATAAATTTGAAGTGTTTTGTTATATATTTACAGCTTATTTGGCAATATTATAAATAAGTTGCTTATTGATTTATTGGCTCATTTTGGTCATATTATTTTTTTATTTTTCTATGCCTTTTATAATAAAAAATCAACTTATAAATTATACGAAAAAAAATTCTTATTTAGTAAATAATATTATTATTAGAAAATGTGTGTTGGGGAGGAGGAGGAGGAAGGAGAGCATATCTACTTCCCAACCTCCCTTTTAACCTTTCTTGTAGAAACTTGAGATGGACTTTGTGCCTTTGTGGGGCTCTCAAATTGAATTTTTTTAATTTGAAAAGGATGGTTATTAATACGTTTCTATTATTTTTGCTTGCTTTTGAATCAAGTCTAATTTGATTACGCGGTGAAATAAGTCCCCCTTATTGATTATCCATTCGGCGCTTTCTTTATGTCCTCTTCCCCCACGTTTGTATGCATTGACGTATCAATGAAATTGGCCATGCTTAAACAAATGTCTCCCTCATCTCATCACCCACCCCCTTTCGATATTTTTCAAGAAACCTATTGTAATAATTTAGATAAATTATAAATGTATCTATTTTAATTTATTTAAATTACAGATTACCTTAGGAAATTTCAAAGTTAACACGAAAAATAAATTACTAACTATCTTATTATATAATAATATAATTATAAAAATTGTTAATTGAATTATATCATTCAAAGCTATTAATTAACTTAATAGTGTTGGATATCACCCCATGTGAAGGGTGATTTGTTCATATCCATATGAGGAGCGGTGCATGCAAAAGAAGAAGGTCAAGGAAGGCGGCACCGAATTCGGTGGAATACGGTGCAGGTGGGCAGCTATCAGAGGTGCCGGATTTGGTAAATCAAATTTGGAGTGATTTGTGGGATAGTATTGTCCAACCTTCTTCCCTGATGGTGTATAAATAGAGAGGCTCAGTAGTGAGCTTAGATATGAGAAAACCAAAGAGTGATCAAAATGTAGAGAGTGAGCACAAAGTCCCTATGTGGCAGAGAGGGAGCTCCCTCGGTGTGAAAGGCGAAGCTGTGTGGGAGTTGAGTGAAAGAGTTTCCTCTTCCGTTATATAAATCTCTTTGTATTTTATCTCCATTAAATGGTTTCTCTCCTGTGGAGGTACGTATTGGGCCAAATCACGTTAAATATTGTGTCTCTTTTAAGTATATGTATTGTTTTTCTGTTTGGTATGATTTCTGAAAAGTCTTGGGAAGGATCTCGGATCCCCAATAAATAGTTGATTAATAGAAGGGTTATTTGTTATAGGATTAGAAATTTTAAAAGGACGAGATATAATTTCTAGAACTATATGTATTTTAAACAAATCTCAAGAGATGAGATGAGATGTGTTTACAATTTACCATAATACAATAATTTGTCATTTGCTAGTTGTCTCACAACTTTTAATATATTATTTATTATCGTTGCTCTAATTTCCCCACCTCAGATGTTGGGAGGATCACTGGTAGTTTTTATCTTTAGTAATGATAATGCTAAAAAGGGACTAATTTCCTCAACATTTGGAAAGGGACTAATTTCAACTACCACCTCAGAGTGGTAGCTGTTATCCACTCTAATTAAATCGATCCGACTTAGACACAAAAGGGACTAATTTCCCAACTATTTTACATTTGTACTTAGGAACATGAATTAATGTATCCTCAACATTTGGATCCAGTTGTAATGTGTTTATTCCTAGGATATACCCAATTTTAATAAAATCATTTGTTCCAGTAATGTCCTGTTAACAAAGAAAATCGCCAAGTACTCTACAAACTGGAATTCATTCTCATCTCACTTTATCTATTTTTTTTTTTTTTTTTTTTACTCTCAAAGGTAAGAGCTTTGGAATTCATTCCCACCTGATGAAGTTTAAATATTTGTAATCACTCGCCACTTACATGCATTAATTAATTTTGACAAATATTAGCAAGAGTTAAATTTAAGATGTCAAAGTTTAAGGCTCATTCAAAATTTGCTCCCTCAACCGTATGTGGGTAGCTTAGAGTATATTTAAATGTCAAATTAATTTAGCATGTTGTTGCTAAATCTTATACACAATCTTGGTCTTCTAGCCAACGTTGGATCTCTATAAAATATGCCTAGCCATTGATAATAATGCTAAAAATTCAACAATCTATTAAACCTTGTGCTATAATATAATTATGACCACTCCAATACTAACTCAATTGGGATGACTATTAACTCATCAACACTAGTTGAATACAAAAGGTATAAAAAATTCAAAAAAAATAAATTTTGAAAGCAAAACTAAATAAAGTGATTGCTGCCAAGATTGAGATCAATAATGTGTTGGTATACTTTCTCAGTGGAATATGGACCTAATTGGTTTTACTCAAAGAATATTTAAATTAATTTGATAGTAATTTTAATATATATTCTATGTATTATATTTGACACCCAATGGGTATTTAATTTATATTGGCGGCAGTTGGCATTTTTGAGGATTGCCATCTTAGTTGGTGTCTGGAGAAGTCAAAACTTCATTGCATTTGTTTATTAGTTGTTGCTGACATAACTTGGTGCATTATTCATTTGAGGGGGTTTCAATTTGGTTGAGATAGTGCTGCTGTGTATTCGGCTTCGGTGGCTGTTATTGGTCTAAAACTTTGTGCTTGTTGGCTGCTGGTTCAGCTTCGAAGTTCTGTTTTTGGGTTGTATCTTGCGGTGTTGTTGGGAGTTATTTTGGTCCATTATCTTAGGTTTTCTACAATTAATTTGAAGTATGGTTGTCAATTTTGTACCGTACCGACTGGTACCGGCTGATATATACCAAAGAGAAATTGAAATATAAATAGGCTAATACCGTTTCAGTTAACTTTTCAATGAGTACTAGCCAATTCCGTAAATACCGGACAATATTAACCGAAAAATATAATTTTGACGGAATTGAATTGTACGCAAGTAAAAGTGAATTTATGAATTTTTTATTTTATTATATATATTATATGATATACCTTGTTGTCTTAATGTAGACATGTCATTTTGACTAGTTGTAAGACTTGGGCGCTATCTGTTGATTACCCGATGATGACAATCAGAATATGTTTCTTACAGAATCCTCAATAAGAGAGATAGAATTTAAACTTTAATCCCAACTTTTGCATATTTTTTTGGCTAAACTATTTTAGACCTTAAAACTCTCTTTTCAAAATATTTTCTCAAATGTTTCTACAATGTTCCGAGGCTCTCATTTCAATTAAAATATTGCACTTTTCAGTAAACCGAGTAAGGACAGAGTGGAAATAAATGGAAGGGAGGTGAACTCTTTGAAAAAATATTTAAAAAACATCTTCTTTATAGGTTTGGATAGGTTTGGATTTGAAGGAAACAGGAAGGGATGGAAGAAAACTGGTTTAGAGAAAGAATAAGCATCAAATCATTAAGAAAGAAATGAATAGCTTTTACTAAATTAGGCATTTCTTTTTGTATACTTAGAATTTAGATGTGAGGCTATCACTATTGGAAATTAGACTTTTGGGGTTTCAATTTAGACCCCCAAAACCACCTAAAACTAAGTTCGGATAAAGGAAACATACCCATTTGAAGTTAGGCTTAAGAGCAAATTTTGTTGACCTGGCCCGAGGGAAATACATAGCCTTTACTAAATTAGGTATATCTCTTTTTACACTTAGAATTTAGATGTAAGGTCACCACCATTGGAAAGTAGACTTCTAGGACTTCAATTTAGACCCAAATCACCTAAAACCAAGTCTGGATAAGGGAGATATGCCCATTTGAAGTTGGGTTTAAGAGCAGATTTTGTTGACATAGCCCGAGGAAAATGAACAGCCTTCACTAAATTAAGCATAGCTCTTTGTACACTTGAAATTTAAATATGAGACCATCACCATTGGAAAGTAGACTTTTGGAGTTTCAATTTAGACCTAAGAATCACCTAAAACCAAGTTCGAATAAGGGAGATATGCTCATTTGAAGTTGGGCTTAATAGCAAATTTTGTTTACTTACCTCAAAATAGCAGCAGGCCCGTTTTGGTTCGGTCGGGACACCCCATTTACCTTTTTTTTGATCCATTCAAGTGCACCCACTCATCCTCCATTATACCTAATCATCCCCCATTGTCAAAAAGAGGTTTTATTTGTATCCATAAAGGAGTATCCCATGCAACCACCTTGAAAATTTGCCCTCCTATCACATTCTTGTCTCCCACCTTCTTTTTGACCTTCACTCTCCCTCATTGCCTATACAGAATGATCATATTGCAAGAGAGAGAGAGAGAGGACCACGAAATTGAAGAGAAAAGAATGAGAAAAAGGTAAAAACAGAAAGAGAAAAATTGAGTTTTAAGTAAAAAATACTCCTATCTTCCATATACACCCCATACCTTCCATAACTACTGAAATTCCTCATTTCCATACACCAAAACCACTCCAAAAATTCTGATATAGCCAAAGATCAATTACCTTGCTCATAAGGAAGAGTGTTTAGTTGTTGAAAGTGAGAAAAAATAAGAGAGTTAGCCACTTTTCCACCATACATACCCAGAGTTCCGTTTTAGTTTCAAATTGAGAACACAATTTCTAAACTTGAGGGTAATCAAGAGGAAGTTTGGAAATCAAGAAATTCAATATTTCTTTGGAAGGTGAATTTCTAGTATTTCATTTTCTTATATTTTCTATCTCATATTTATTTTCCTGCTTCTTATTTCATAGTGTTTTGTTATAATCCAAGTGGTTTGTTTATCTCATATTTATTTTCTTACTTTATATTTCATAGTGTGTTGAGCCACTTACATATTTCTTGTTTGTTCTTTTTCTTGGTTTCACAATAAGATAGGTTTTGCTAGGCCTAGTTGGCCGGCCAGTCTATTTGGCCAGTCGGTTAGCTTCTTTCGGACAAGACGACGTAATCTTCCAATGTTGACCAATTTCCACCGATGATTCCAAGGAACATGAGGCTTTTATTTTATTTATTTTTATTTTGAGTGTTTTGCTAGGTATTTTATTTTGATTTAATATTCTCCTTATCCCTCTCTAATTTGGTTTGTAATTATTATTTCAAGTATTGTAATAATTCTCCATTTCCACTTCTTATCTATCTCATTCTTTAAACGCTTTTCATAACTGTGCATATGTATATATCTTACATGCTATCCACGCTTTTATATACATGATTCATGCCTAGATCCGGCTAAATTTGCATCTTTGCACTTTAATTGATTATTACATGATTTTGTGTGCTATCGCATGTTTTGCAATGTTTCACATGTCATGTTTTAGAAGCCGAATCTTTAGAAGCATTCTTGTGTATATATTGCATTAGGATTTTGTATATAGGATCATGCATATTTTACTAACTTTGTTTTGTAGCTGTTCGCGAGACATTGGTAAATATATAAGTTGTTATGCTTTAGCATCACGCTTATACATAATTTTTTTTTTTATTTTTTATGTTTAACATCTTATCATGTGGCTATTTGCTTATGTGATATAATTGTATGAATGCCAGTGGAAGGAGGTTGTGTCGTTTAATTTGTAATGATGTTGATTTTCATGTTTGTAAACTCAATTTATTTGGATTGTACATCTTTAAAATTCTTTCAAAACTATATGAAATCAAGTTGTTCCAAAGTAGATAACATAGTCTATACTTGTATGCTTCACATAATAAATTTTAGGATTTATTAAATAATCAGAACATGAACATATAAAAAAAAAAAAAAAATTCATATCATGATTAGTAAAGACCGATCTTTTGATCGGGTGAGCGGGGGTGCTCAATTAATGACTTTCCCTTCTTATACCTAAGGTTCCAAACCAAGACAACTTTGGTTATGACGAACAGTGACCTTGGTACGAGTCATGGATTTCCTAATTTTTCAAAATATTAGGTGGCGACTCTGAGATCTGATGACATAGTCCATTTGTAGCAATAATTTTGTAATAAAATGAATTTTCTATAAAGTTTCCAAATCTGAACTCTCATCTATGTTTCACATTGCACTCATGAGACTAGATCAAAGAGATCGAGGGTCTAAACTGTTTAACTCACGCCGATACTCCTCGGGCATGTTACAATTTCTAGCGACTTCGCTGGGGATTTTGTGAAACCTTGACTCGAACTCCATGATATGACTTTTATTTTCAATTATATGTTCATTGCATTGCATGCATTGGTGCATTTGAAGTCCCTGTGTTGCCAGATACTGGTAGGAGCACAGACAAGCTTTTTGTGACACTACACCTATCTTTATGATACTTTAAAGGCCTTGTGTTGTAACATTTTGAGATTTGTCAAAAAGGTAGCTTTGCTATTTAAGGTTCTCAGACTCCGAAGAGAGGCTATTTGGCACTTCTGATTTCCTAGAATCTTTATTGGTTATGACCCAAAGGACTCTTTGGTAACGTCACCTTGACTTCAATCCCTAGAGTAGAGCTAACCTTGTGCATTTAATGAGCTATAGTACTTTCCAAAATTAGGAGAGGATGCTCTCCCATTTCTAGGATGTATGATACCGCTTGTTTGAATAGTAAAACCCTAGATCATTTCAAAGCTAGGACAGGGTAACTGTCATGACCCGAACCCACCCCTATGGGTTAAGGGCATAACTGGCCAGTAATCAAAAGATTACCTACGGCCTCAAACCATATAAGACATAACTCATCAGAGTAAACGGGCCAAATAGAAGCAAATTTAAAACTTTGTCCATAGAGCTGTGCTTATATGCACATCATAACATTTCACATAAGTATTCGTCAATAACTCACATCAGAGGGAAGTTAACATATAAACTGTACATACATGATCATTTAAGTCTAAGTCAGTCAAACCCAAAGTTTGTATACAAAAGTAATCCAATGTTTTTGCCAACATAACAAAACTATAACAAAAGAACAAAAGAGGCGAAGACAAGTCTCGTGCGTGAGACGTTGGCCTGACTCTTCAAAACCTTGACTGTTTCTCACATATTTCACCAAGGCTGGGTTTGGACGTTCCCTGGCACACCTATATAGACATGAATGAGCGTAAGCGAAAGCCTAGTGAATAATATTAATAAGGAAGATACATGAACAATCTTTGAAATAGTCACATTAGACGGCCTTAGGCCCAATTCATGTTTCTATTTAATGTATCACTCGACTAAAGTTCCAAACGTGTCAAACGGCCTCGGGCCCAATTAACTCATACTTGATGGCCTTTGGCCTAACCGTTCATGTCCGACGGCCTTTGGCCTAATCATTCATGTCAAACAGCCTTTGGCTCATTCATTCATGTCATACGGCCTCTGGCCCATTCATTCGTGTCATACGGCCTCTGGCCCATTCATTCATGTCAACGACGTCTGGCCCATTCATTCATGTCATACGGCCTCTAGCCCATTTATTTATGTCATATGGCCTCTGGCCCATTCATTCATGTCATACGGCCTCTAGCCCATTCATTCATATGTCAGACTATCATTCGTATCAGACGACCTTTGGCCCAATCATCCATGTCAAACGGCCTTCGGCCCAATCAATTGTATCCAACGGCCTTTAGCCCAATTACATGGCATAACAAATATTTGTCCCCAATTCAATGTAACAAACTTACAAGACTTATATAAAAGTAAGTAATTGGACAAATAACATACTTCAGATATCTTTGTTAAGATATTACTCACTGTGATCTATCGGTGGATTTGCCCTCGTGCTTGACCCTACACATTTCATAAACATAATGGGTCACAAACGATTCATTCCGTTCTTAATTCATATATTCCTCTTAGGCTTCGTTCTTATCCTCTTAACTCATTTACAATGCTTAATGCATGACTAAGAGTGCTCAGAAATGAAAGAGAACGAAAAATGAAACACAGAACACCTTTACAAAATTTCTAAAACAGGGGTCCCCGCTTGAGCGTGGGTTCCGCCGTTCGAGCGGACCCTCATGGTCTGCAAAAGTACTGGTTACCTCATTTTTACGCTCGAGCGTGAATTCGGATGCTCGAGCTAAAGGTCATACTACATGGCTCCTCGCTCGAGCGTGAATCTCCCCGCTCAAGCGGACATCCATGTCTGTAAAAAGTTCTAGGAGCTCACATTTCACGCTCGAGCGGCGCTTTCCCCGCTCGAGCGGACATGCCAAATTCTGGGTTTTCCAGAACTACTCTTCAAGTTCAAACTCGACCTTCAAAAGTCCAAAACTCATAATTTCGATCCGAAACATGCAAATACATTATATAGCATATGGATGTAAGCAACATGAGGCCAATCATTCAAAATCATGGTCCAATTCTTCAAAATTAATCAACATTTCTTTATATAATCAAGGCTCATGCATTCACACCTCATATAAGCTCCATATCTTCAATAATCAAACATGCATGCCAATTTTTGACTTCATTTCTATTTCAAATGGTGTAAATGGTGTTCATTCTCATGAAACTCAACAAAACCATTCTTGCATGTATGATCCAACTCTCAATCTTTTTATAATTGACATGCTACATGTTAGATTATGCAACTTCAAGGCAATTCATAGCAATTCTCTACATGCATGCACATATGGACTTCAATCTCAACTTAATCAACTCAATTCATGATCTAACTCACCATTTAATCTTCAATTTAGAAAATCACAACTCAAACTTATGAATTAAGGGTTGATTACTCACCTAGGAGCTTTAATCCTCACAATTGAAGTTAATTCTTGAGCCTAGCTTTCAAATCTCACAAACCTTGAGCCAAAATATACAATTCTTCCTCTTTCCTTCTCTAGTCGACCCTCTCTCCCTTTCCTTAAGGTAATCTCAGCCAAATTGAATACAAAGAGAGGTATTGAGTGAAAATGGCCCATTTTATAGGCTCTCTCTCTCAAACATATTTTATTATTATAATTAATTGAGCACTATACCATCAATTTAATCTATTTAATTTGATCCGAATCAATTTTCAATTAAATCTCACCGTAGGCTCTAAAAATTATGCTAACCACAATGGCGTAATCAATTTCGGATTTTGTGGCCAATAGGGCCTTCAATTTAAATTCTAAAGTAGATAATCAAACAAATTTTCTTACGGTGAACAGATAGAAATTCAAAACCACATATATTCATATAAATGGCACTCAAAATCATATCAAACACATAATCACATTCATAATAAAGATCAATTAGCATAATACGGATCAGGGTTATCACAGTAACCTTAGCCCCCATAAGGGTGTTTGTTCTCTTTCTTGTTATATGTTATGTGCAATGTATTGAATCTATATAAGGTTTCTCAAATTTGAATGAGTGGTTCAAGCATTTTAGTTTGTGAGGTTGAGTTTAGTTTTTCGATGATGTATACAGTGGTCAGTTGTGTGAATTGGACTGAAGTGCTGCCAGAATTCTGACTGGAGGTCCTATTTTTGTTTTGCAAGGTGGTTGTAGCACTATAACTTCAGAGTAGTCTTTTATCCCCTAAGTTCTGTAAGACTCGCCCCGATAGACTGTTCAAAGTACCATTCCTTCGCCAACTACATCATCCCCAATCACCTCCCTAGAATTAGTGATGGCTCAAATTCCAGATAATATAGCAAACATGTTTTTATCCCTCCAAAGAAGCATAGATGCTATTACCAATATGGTTGCCACTCACAGTGATGCTCTCGCTAAATTGCAACACCAATCTAGGATGTCCACTATCCGACCACCTCTGGTGACTCATCCCGATCCACCTTCACCTGCTAATTCCAACTCTTCAAAAATCAACACAGTCGTTGCCACCACTACCACAATTGCCAATCCCTTTGGTAATACTGGCCCACAAATAGTTGAGTCAACCCGATCCCTAAATAAACCCTTTCATCCACTCCACATGTCCCCAACCCACGCTATTGAAATCCTCGTAGAGGAGGGGCACCTCAAGCTCCTTGATCCCCGACCTCTCCCTAATATTCTACTAGCCAGACATGACCCCAATAAATACTACACCTTTCACCAATAACATGGTCATGAGACTGATCATTGTTTTCATTTACGCCATGAGATTCAAGATCTCATCAACAGTAAAGTCATAGCTCCGTCTTAACCCCAAAGACCCAAGGTTATCACCCCACCCAAAAAACCCATAAAATCTACCGATCATGGGTCAATAAACTTGGGGGATACTGCAACTAGCTCTGTGATCAGGAGATGAACCACCTGCTGATTGTACACATTTCTTTCTAGATGTGGTAAATGACACACACTATTTTAGCAATTTGAGAATGATTTCATTTTACTTTCTGAATTGAGTGTTAAGTCTGAATTTGATTCCATCCAGTCTGTAGATTTGGGATTTCGGGTCATTCTAGCAAGTCTAAATCTATTGATTTCGGGAATGCTAACCTAGACATTTCTGTCATGTCTAGATCTTCATTGTCATTTTCTTTTGAGTCTGTTGTCATCGCTGAGTCGTAGTTTCTTTTCAATAAAAGTGCCATAGATTCTACCTACTTCTCTGTGCCTTTAATTCATTGCATTGACTAAAAATTACAAAACTTTTTTCCAAAACTTTGATAAAAATGAAGAGGAAAAAATTCCTCGAGATTTGCAAATTTTAATCGACTGAGAGGAAGAGAGGTGTGCTAAGCACTTGATGAATGAGATCATTTCTGTTAATGTGGGTACTAAGAAGGATCCTAGGTTGGTCCAGATTGGTTCTATATTGTCTTCATAAGAGCACGAGCGATTGGTCATTTTGTTAAAAGATTTCAAAAATTATTTTTGCATGGTCCTATAAAGATATGCTTGGAATTGATCTTGAGATTGTACAACATAGGATCCCTCTCGACTTGAGGTCCAACCTCTTTAGCTTTCAAACCTTGATTCAGAATGTTCAATAATCAACCAAAGTATAAGGCTTGCTGGAATGGAGGTAGCCCTTGAACTAGGGGCAATAAGGTCGGATGTAATTCAAATTGGAAACAGCCTTTGAATTAGGGGCAATAAGATCGAATGTGACAAAGATTCAAACTAGATCGTTTCTCAAGCTAATGAAGACCAAAAAAGAAGTCCAATCCCGGAATATGAGAGAATGGGTTTTATTACTGAAGGACAATCAAGTTCCTATCCACTACACTAGGGGCAAATTCAGAACTAATTAGCCTAGTCCCTATATCATCGTGTCTATTTGGTCAAGCGTAGCAGTCATTCTTGTAGATTTAGATGGCCTAGAGATCTCACAACTAATCAACATGGACAAGCTAAAACGAAAGTACCACCCTTGAGAGGCTCGCTGGACTGAAAACCCGAAAGGGCGACTTAGGCAAAAGTTAGAGTAGAAAAAGAAAAAAAATATAAAATAAAAAAAAATAAAGAAAATAAAAATAAAGAGAAAGAAGAAAGAAGAATTTAAAAATAAAAATAAATGAAAAAGCTCGCAAGGTTGAAAACCTAAAAGGGCAGTTTTGGCAAAAGTTAGAGCACAAAAAGAGAGTGTTAATATCTGAGTGAACCTTAGCCAGAACTACGTAAGGCCTGATTCTTGTCTTTGGGATACATAGGTAGCTTCATCCTGAAGTTTGGCCATAGCCATTTTCAACTCACTCATCCCGTCCATATTGTCTGATGTATCTTTAGTTGACTTAGCTGTCCAATCCGCATTTGCTTGGCTCGTCTCCGTTCCGCTTGGTTTAGTTTGGATCGACTCAACTTGGCTCCATTCGGTTCAGTCCAGTTTTGCTCGGCTTTGTTCTGTTCAGATCGGCTTAGTTCGGTTATCACCATTGCTACAATAGAACCAATTCAGGATTATCTGACTTAGGACTATGGACCCTAATGGTTGATTCCATGTTGCTCGGGTAGTGGCCATTTGTAAAAATAGGTTTTGATTATTTTGAATGAAGTTGACTGATTTTCTTAAAAATTATTCCATTTTTGCAAAACTTTGACCATTCTTGGACTCAAAAAAGGAAAATTTTCAGTGCTCACAGCTTAGCTTACATGGTTTCAAAATAGAAAATGGAATAAGTATGCTAATCTAACTCTTATGTCGATTAAAACATTTTTACAAAAAAAATCAAGAGAAAAAAGTCAAGGCAATGAACTAGGGGCATAGTCGAGTCAAAGATTCTGTCTTCTCCCCGCTCGAGTCAACTATTCACCACCGGAAGTTACTATTAATCCAGCGGGGTTCAATTCCAGGCGTGTTGCTTCATCTTTCAACTTAAATGATAACTCTTTAGCCAGTTCATCAGTTCGTCGGCCAACTTTTTGATCGACATGGAAACTCTTTAGCCAGCTCATCAATTCGTTGGCCAACTTTTTGATCGACACGGCAACCCTTTGGCCAGTTCATCAGTTCATCGGCCAACTTTTTAGTCGGCCAAGCAGTTTTAATTTCAACCCATTATGACAAACTGCAAAATCACTTAAGCTCAATGGTTATGTTTCAAAGTCACGTTTTTAAGTTTCTTTCATACCAATCAATGTATATAAGTGTGTTTGGATCGTTTTGCTTCGTTTTTTCTTTCGTTAAGTTATTTTTTGATTATGGTCAATATAGAATGAGTGTCCAATTTAGAGTTCAAAATTCAGTCATTCTCAAATTCAATCAAACAAATTGTTTTCAAGCTCAAAGTGATGTGCCAATCACGCCATTGATATGCAAAAACAAAACTCATTTTATTGAAGTCAGGGGATGAAATCCCTGGAAAAAAAAAAAAAAAAAAAAAAAAAAGGGGGACAAACTTCTCAAATTTTGGTAGTGGCCCAGCGGTGACGGATACATGCCGACTTTCCTTGCTGATACCTTCTTTGCTCGATTCTCCCATTGATCACTTATTCTTGCTTTCATTTTGGGAGGCTCTTGAAGACCCTGTCTCGATGTCTACAAAATCGCTGAAAGAGATGATCCCTCGCTGGCCATCAAAGGTAGTCCCATAACGAGCTACGATGGTCACTTGTCGTTTCAGTTCCTTGATTTGTTTCTTCAACTTGCTAACTTCCCCTCGAGAATCTTTGTACATACGTTGAAGTAACGAAAGTTGTGCATTCACTCAATACACCTTATTTGTCATGCGCTCCAAGCGACGGGACAGATTGGAGATCGTAGTCACGGTCTCCACACATGCTCTCAGCATGAAAGAATTGGCCTCAACGTCAGACTGAGCAGCCATCAGCTGCTCGACTGGCATTGTAGGGAAGTTGAAAACAGGAGAAGGAAGAGGAGCACGCGGTTGAGGTTCAGGGGTGTTGGAATCGGTCATCTCTATCGTGGACTCATTGAGGTCTAGAAAAAAGAGTGAGTTAACTGCGGGAAGAGGCCATGTCAGAAGAGAGGGATGCAAAAGAAATGGGTTACAAAATGGTGGCAGAGAAAGTTTGCAGCCTTTTGCTCTGCCTCTTTCATAAGCCTCAATTTAATAAGAGAACGAGGAAGGAGAAGAAGACAAGGGAGTGAAGGTGCCAAGGCAATCGTTAAAAAATCAGTGTGGGTCTAGCTCTGTCGGTCAGGCACCGTGTTTGTTGAAATCATGTGCCAGACACGACGCTCGAAGAAGACGAAGAGGGAGAGTGAGACAAAGACAAGGGAGGCAGAAATATATAAATATGCATATGTATTGTGTCAGTATGCACATATCTTGTATATATATTATTTTTATATATATTTTGTCAAAAGAATTGGTTTGGCATAGTGGTTAAGGATTGAGAGGGTAAGCTTGAGGTCAGAGGTTTGCACCCCCATAGCAACGAGTGTTTCTTTTTGTGTTTTGGTTTTGTGTGTATATAGTGCATATATGTGTGTGTGTTTGTGTGTGTATTTTGTATTTTGTATATATATACATGTATATGTATATAATTTTCAAAAAAAAAATAAATAAAAAATTAGAAATTTTCCAAAAACAAAAGAAAAGAAAAAGAAAAAGAAAAAACAACAAAGAAAAAAAAAATCATTTTGTGTATTGCATTTGTATTCATATTTTGTGCATCCATATGCATTTGCATTTTGTTGTCTCACATTGCCCTTTTTGCTTTTGTATTCACCAACATACTTGCACCAACTATTACATCTATCTGCATGGTTACAACTATTGCACTATTGTATCGCTTGGCTATAATCTATTTACATCACTTGTTTATAGTTGTTTAAACACATTGGTTACAACCCTTTTCTCCTTTCACTTGGTTAAAACCTTCCCCCTCTTCGTATGAAATACGGTGATGTACGCCTGTTGGTTACACTATCTTTCCTCATTTCACGTGAAACGTATTAGAATTAGATGTTTACCTGGTGAAAACCTTCCTTTTCTTCGTATGAGATACAGTTAGGTATGCCTGTTGGTTACACATTTGCTCATTTCACGTGAGACGTGTTAGGATTAAATGTTTACCTGGTTAAAACCTTCCCACTCTCCGTATGAGATACGGTTAGGTATGCATATTGGTTACACCACCTTTGCTCCTTTCACGTGAAACGTGTTAGGATTAGATGTTTACCTGGTGAAAATGTTCCCCCTCTCCGTATGAGATACGGTTAGGTATGCCTGTTGGTTACATCACTATTTCTCCTCTTGCGTGAGATGCGTTTGGATTTGTTCACCATTTCCTCCTTTCGCGTGAGACGTGTTAGGTTGTTGATTCACTTGGTTAAAAACATTAGGTGCGCCTAGTGTTCACACCATCTTTTCTCCTTTCACGTGAGACGCGTTAGATTGTTGATTTACTCGGTTACAAACATTAAGTGCGCCTGATGTTCACACCATCTTTCCTTCTTTCGCGTGAGATGCGTTAGGTTATTGATTTACTCAGTTAAAACATCGGGTGTGCCTGGTGTTCACACCATTTTTCCTCCTTTCGCGTGAGACGTGTTAGGTTGTTGATTTACTCGGTTAAAAACATCAAGTGCGCTTGGTGTTCACGCTATCTTTCCTCCTCTCACATGAGACGTGTTTGGAATTCAAGTTCATCATTTGTGTTATGGCACAATTGTATGCGATGCAACCCTCTTTCATTTGTGCGGTATGCACATTTGTATGCCATCCCTTCTTTCATTTGTGTGGTATGCACATTTGTATGCGATGCAACCCTCTTTCATTTATGCAGTATGCACATTTGTATGTGATGCACCGCTTCTTTCATTTGTGTGGTATGCACATTTGTATATGATGCACCCCTCTTTCATTTGTGCGGTATGCACATTTGTATGAGATGCACCCTTTCTTTCATTTGTGCGGTATATGCGATGCACCCCCCCTCTTTCATTTGTACGGTATGCATATTTTTATGCAATGCGCCCCCCTTTTTCATTTGTGTGGTATGCACATTTGTATGCGATGCACCCCTCTCTTTCATTTGTTCGGTATGCACATTTGTATGCGATTCGCCCCCTTCTTTCATTTGTGCGGCATGCACATTTGTATGCGATGCACCCCCTTCTTTCATTTGTGTGGTATGCATATTTGTATGCAATGCACCCTTTTTTGTTTTAGATCATTTGCGCGAAGCTTGCCTCTAATGTTGTCATCTTCATATCTTTGTCATCACTTCATGACATTGCATTGCATTGCATTGCATAATCATGAATTTTCAAACAACTGGCTTCGCGAAGTGTATAAGTCTAACTTTCAAACTGCATTTTGAGCATGTCATTTTGCATATTGCCCCTGAACTACACAGGTTTGATTCCTTGCAAAGGGATACGTAGGTAACTCTCTAATTCAACCACTTGCATTGCATCTTGTTTGTATGCCCAAGTCTTATGGCCTTGTCAAAAGAGTCGTCTTCGGGCTTTGACATTCACTCACGTCATGAAATTACTTCGAGCTCTATCAAAGAGGGGCAACTGTAGACACCCCATTTTGACCAGCCCTAAGACTTGGGTGCTTTCTGTTGATTACCGATGATGATGATCAGAATATGTTTCTCACAGAATCCTCAGTAAGAGAGATAGAATTTGAACTTTAATCACAACATTTACATATTTTTTTGGCCAAACTATTTTAGACCTTAAAACCCTCTTTTCAAAATATTTTCTCAAATGTTTCTACAATGTTCCGAGGCTCTCATTTCAATTAAAATATTGCACTTTTCAGTAAACCGAGTAAGGACAAAGTGGAAATAAATGGAAGGGAGGTGAACTCTTTGAAAAAATATTTAAAAAACATCTTCTTTATAGGTTTGGATAGGTTTGGATTTGAAGAAAACAAGAGGGGATGGAAGAAAACTGGTTTAGGGAAAGAATGAGCATCAAATCATTAAAAAGGAAATGAATAGCCTTTACTAAATTAGGCATATCCCTTTGTACACTTGGAATTTAGAGTGAGGTTATACCATTGGAAATTAGACTTCTGGGGCTTCAATTTAGACCCAAGAACCACCTAAAACCAAGTCCGGATAAGGGAGATATGCCCATTTGAAGTTGGGCTTAAAAGCAGATTTTGTTGACCTGGCCCGAGGGAAATGAACAGCCTTCACTAAATTAGGCATATGTCTTTTTACACTTGGAATTCAGATATGAGGTCACCACCATTGGAAAGTAGACTTCTGGAACTTCAATTTAGACCCAAGAACCACAAAAAACCAAGTCTGGATAAGGGAGATATGCCCATTTGAAGTTGGGTTTAAGAGTAGATTTTGTTGATGTGGCTCAAGGAAAATGAACAGCCTTCACTAAATTAGGCATATCTCTTTGTACACTTGGAATTTAAATATGAGGCCATCACCATTGGAAAGTAGACTTCTAGGGCTTTAATTTAGACCCAAGAATCACCTAAAATCAAGTCCGGATAAGGGAGATATACCCATTTGAAGTTGGGCTTAATAGTAGACTTTGTTTACTCGGCCCAAAACAGCAGCAGGCCCGTTTTTCTTGGTTTTGGTTCAGTCAGGACACCCCATTTACCTATTTTATGATCCATTCAAGTGCACCCACTCATCCTCCATTATACCTAATCATCCCCCATTGTCAAAAAAAGGTTTTGTTTGCATCCATAAAGGAGTATCCCATCCAACCACCTTGAAAATTTGCCCTCCTATCACATTCTTGTCTCCCACATTCTTTTTGACCTTCACTCCCCCTCATTGCCTATATAGAATGATCATATTGTAAGACAGAGAGAAAGGACCACGGAATTGAAGAGAAAAGAGTGAGAAAAAGGTAAAAAAGAGAGAAAAATTGAGTTTTTGGGCTAAAAATACTCCTATCTTCTATATACACCCCATACCTTCCATAGCTATTGAAATTCCTCATTTCCATACACCAAAATCACTCCAAAAATTCTGATATAGCCAAAGATCAATTGCCTTGATCATAAGGAAGAGTATTTAGTTGTTGAAAGTGAGGAAAAATTAGAGAGTTAGCAACTTTTCCACTATACATACACAGAGTTCCATTCTAGTTCAAATAGAGGATTGAGAACACACTTTCTAAACTTGAGGGTAATCAAGAGGAAGTTTGGAAATCAAGAAGTTCAATCTTTCTATAGAAGGTGAATTTCTAGTCTTTCATTTTATTATATTTTCTATCTTATATTTATTTTATTGCTTCTTATTTCATAGTGTTTTGTTATAATCCACGTGGTTTGTTTATCTCATATTTATTTTATTACTTTATATTTCATAGTGTGTTGTTGTAATCTAAGTGTTTTGTTTAGCTCATAATTATTTATTAATTTATTTATTTTTATTTGCTTGCTCTAATTTCATATTAGTTTGGTTGTAATCTTACATGTTTTATCTTCTATTTGCTTTCTTATTTTAGATTCATGTTAGTTTTGTTATAAGTTTCCACCTTTTTTTTTTTTATTTTATATTTGTTTTCTTATTTTTAATTTAATCAGTAGTGGTTAGTTAAGCCACCTACATATTTCTTATTTGTTCTTTTTCTTGGTTTCACAATAAGACAGGTTTTGCTAGGCCTAGTTAGCTGGCCGACCTATTTAGTTGGTCGGTTAGCTTCTTTCGAACAAGACGGTGTAATCTCCCAATATTGACCAATTTCTGCTGATGATTCCAGGGAACGTGAAACTTTTATTTTATTTATTTTTATTTTGAGTGTTTTGCAAGGTTTTTTATTTTAATGTAATATTCTCCTCATCCCTCTCTAATTTGGTTTATAATTATTATTTCAAGTGTTGTAATAATTCCCAATCCCCACTTCTTATCTGTTCCATTCTTTAATCGCTTTCCATAATTGTGCATATGTATATATCTTACATGCCATCCATGCTTTTATATGCATGATTCATGCATAGATCCGGCTAAATTTGCATCTTTGCGCTTTAATTAATTATTACATGATTTTGTACGCTGTCGCATGTTTTGCAATGTTTCACATGTCATGTTTTAGAAACCGGATCTTTAGAAGCATTCTTGTGTATGTATTGCATTAGGATTTTGTATATCGGATCATGCACATTTTACTTTGTTTTGTAGCCGTTCGCGGGACGTCAGTAAATATGTAAGTTGTTATGCTTTAGCATCACGCTTGTACATAATTTTATTATTATGTTTAATAGCTTATCATGTGGCTATTTTCTTATGTGATATAATTGTATGAATGCCAGTGGATGGAGGTTGTGTCGCTTAATTTGTAATGATGTTGATTTTCATGTTTGTAAACTCAATTTATTTGGATTGTACATCTTCAAAACTCTTTCAAAACTACATGAAATCAAGTTATTCCAAAGTGGATGACATAGTCTATACTTGTATGCTTCACATAGTAAATTTTAGGATTTATTAAATAATCAGAACATGAACATATAAAAAAAAAAAAATTCATATCATGGTTAGTAAAGGCCGATCTTTTGATCGGGTGAGCGGAGGTGCTCAATTAATGACTTTTCCCTTTCATACCTAAGGTTCTGAACCAAGACAACTTTGGTTATGACAAACAGTGGCCTTGGCACGAGTCATGAGTTTCCTAATTTTTCAAAATATTAGGTGACGGCTCTAAGATCTGATGACGCAATCCATTTGTGGTAATAATTTTGTAATAAAATGAATTTTCTATAAAGTTGCCAAATCTAGACTCTCATCTATGTTTCACATTGCACTCATGAGACTAGATCAAAGAGATCGAGGTCCAAATTGTTTAACGCGTGCCGGTACTCCCCGGGCATATTACACTTAAGAAAACAAAACAATACAATTTTAGATGGTTAAATCTTATGCTTAAATATAGGGCAAATTAGAAATACATCCCTTAACGTTTGCTTAAAATACAGGTTGCCTTATGTGGTTTGAAAAATTACAAATATCCCCTTATTAGAATTTTTTATTTAATAGAATTACCAAAAAAAAAATGAAATTCATAATTGCTCTCCTATAAAATATAAAAATTACCTAAATTATTAATTGAAACATATTTTTAACATCATTAAAAACTGTTAATTGACTTAATGATTTATTAATAAAAAGGGCGATTTGTTATGAAATTAAAAACCTCAAAGGGTGAAATGTGTTTTTCAAAAACCACAGGGAACGATTCATATTTAAATCAAATCCCAGGGGGGTGTATTTGTAATTTACCCTTAAATATATATTTAGTACTATACATTTTTTTTTAATACATACATAATATTTTTGCAATAAATTCAAAACAGTACTTGGAAACATATTGGTACTAGTAGGTACCCCACCAATTGAAAAAACGATACTTTGTCTAGTACGGGACTAACAACTTTGATTTGAAGACATTGTGCTCAACATTGTACTCGGTCAGCTCGCGGGAGTCCGGGGGGTAGCATCCCATGGCAGGTCTAGGGTAGCGCCCAAGCAAGGTTGAGGGACAGCACCCCCGAAGTAAAAAGCAAAATTGCAGTCGAAGTTGTTTGGCCACTCGAGCGGTCAATTTTGCGCTCAAGAGGAGATGCAATCTTTTCAGAAGTTTTACACGCCTACAAAAGTACTGGGAATTGTATTTTTTCGCTCGAGCGGCCTTTCCTACGCTCGAGCAGAGATCCTTGTTCGAAACATATGTTTTAATCACCGCTCGGCGAGAGATCGCGATTCTATTTTCTATAAATCTTGATTAATTCAGTTTCTAGTATATGGTTTCTAGATCTTCTTTTTGGGTATTAAGGTTTTCTTCTAGAACTTCTTTGCTTGTTTCCTTTGATATCTGTGAGAGTTTATATAATGAATTAAGTGGATTATATCAAAGGGTTTGCTTATTTTGTTTTATTCAAAAAGAGAGATTTGTTCTTTGATGAATTCTGTGGAATTTGGACCTCAAGTTTTGGTGGATTCCAGATTGGCTCATCGTTGTGGATTCGACATTGGCATTGTAGATTCAATGTTGGGCAAGATAATTTCAAGGTAAAAATGAGGGTGGAAGAGGCACATTAGGGTTGGTTCGATTCGGGCATAGATTCGCTAGGTAATTGAGAGTGCACTTGTGCAATTCATTTTTGTCTTCTTAGTAGATTATTTTATGATTTTGGCCCGTGTTTTTTTTTTTTAATCACAATTAGAGGTGCTTCAATTGCATTTTTTCCATGTTAAATCGTTGTGTCAATTCATCTTTGATTTTTTGATTGGGATTGTTATTTACTAATTAAAATTGATACATAATCACAAATAAACATCTTGCAAATTTTTAGATTTTTCAACCTTTAATTTAAAAATATCTTTTAATTTGCCCCCTCTAAAATCATATACCCCTAAATTTGTTTGTTATCTATTTCTTATATCTTTTTCAACAAAACCCCTTTAATTCGATCATTTAAATTTTATTTTGTAACAAATTTGAAATTTATATATATATATATCACATTATATATAAATTATAATATGATTTTTTTTTTCTTTTGGTTTAATCAAGTAAAATATGACTATTTTTATTGCATCTTGACTCATTTGAAATGTGAAAATTATCGAATTTTATTAAATAATAAATTGGTTTTTTGAATGATTATCATAAATTATTTATTTATTTATTTTTGTTCTTCCTCCAACGAATGCAAGATACCATTGAAAATAAATATATATTTACTCCTTTTTGCTTTTCAAATTAATCTAAGAAAAATATTGATGCTCACCCTAATAGTTTTAAACTATTAATAATTGATTTTTTGTTTTTTGGATTAATTACAAAAAAATATTCCAAGATTTCACGTGTTTTTTACTTTAAGTCTCAATGTTTCAATTTCGACAAATTAAACCTAGAATTCCATATGTATTTCAATGTGCCCCATCCATCCATCCATCTCCGTTTGTGTAAGATAACGTAGAATCATTTTGGGGTTTAAAGTGAAAAACACTGGAATTTAAAGTGAAAAACGCATGAAGTCTTGGGATTTTTTTTTTTTTTTGTAACTAACTCTAATATTTAATTTAATTTAATTTAATTTTGTGTGTGTGTGTGTGTATATATAGCTTACATATCTTAGTGTATTTGTACATGTTTGCTTGTATATATAGTGAAATTTTTTTATTTAAATTTTGACTCTTCGGATGATAAAATTTTGATTTTGTCCTTAATTTTGATGACATGTAAAAAGGGTTACCTGAAATGTAATTAATCCCTTTTTTTTTTTTTTTTTTTAAAGTCTACATTAGAGTGTTTGATGCAGTTTTTGTTTATAGCTTACAAGCTAAGAATAACTTAAATAAATTGAAAAAAAAAAAAAAGAAGTTTTTTTGTGTTTGGTGCAACCTATATGACTTGTTTATAATTTTTTATTTTGGGAGTTTGTGGTTGTTGGCACCACATATAAACCATCCAATTATGAAGTGACGTGCGTGACAAGTAAAGGGTATTATGTGATATTTGATAAGATAGTGGAGTGAGCCACGAATGTAAGTTCAACCAGTAAGATGATGAGCAACATGTAAGAGGCACATGAAAAATAGTTAAAAAAATGCAGTTGCTAGTAGTTACACACGCACGAAGAGAAGATTATAGCCTTAAGAAGTAGTAAGAAGGAAGGAGATTATGGTGAAAGCTAAGCTTAACTGCTTCGAAGGCATCATGAAAAGGCTATACTTTTTAAACTGTCCATCACAAACGATACTTTTTAGTCCCAGGTTAAAATAGTCAAAAAATCAAAAAATCAACTCATATCCCAAATGAAGGCTGAAGCAAAATATCTATTTTGCCCTCTATTTATCAATCACAATAAAATCTATTTTTTATGCAATAAGGGATTTCACGTAATTTCATAAATTTAATCCCAATTAATTAATATTACCACAATACTCATCAAACAAAC
Source organism: Camellia lanceoleosa (assembly GCA_025200525.1). NCBI lineage: Eukaryota > Viridiplantae > Streptophyta > Magnoliopsida > Ericales > Theaceae > Camellia > Camellia lanceoleosa. The sequence continues at coordinate 75,955,399 of CM045766.1, forward strand.
ACACTTTATCGTATATTTCTAACTTAATACTATCACATTACTTATCTATTCACTCAATTTTACCGTATTCATAATATTATTTAATTTAATTTGCCAAACAAACATGACTTTGGATCTTTGTTTGTGAGGAGAGTACTTATAAGTTATATTATATGGCCAAACCTATTATTAACTCGAGTGAGATAGATGGTAATAAGAGGAGACCTATTATGATGTATGCTTGCAAAATTTTTAAAGTTATCGCAGCTACTTTCCATACAAATTATTGCCGCAAATTTACAATAGATCATTAAAAATATAAAAAAGTACAAATAAATTTTCTTTTACCCTGAAGATTACTATTGAGTCTTATCAACTTTTAGTATCAACTTTTAGTATAAACAATTAAATTCTATTTGTCATAAAATGTTGTCAAAAGGTTTATTGCTCCATAATGGTGTATCTTATTTTAATTTTACCCTTATCATTTAATATGAACAATAATTTTATAAATAATTTTAACTTACTTAAAATTTAAAATTTTAATTGTAAAAATTATTAATGACATGGATAGGCCCACAAAGGCCATGTTTCACAATGAACAACTCCAAGCCCATCATTTTGGAGCCCATTACATAACCCGGTTGGTAAAGTCCAGGACAGCTAGAGGCCAACTGGGCGTGAAGGGCCAATGACATTCGGACATATGGCAAGTGTAGGACAGGCCATATTAGCAGACAAAGATCTACAAAGTTATTGCCACAACACATCACCATTAATACAGCCCATCAGAGCATTTATTACGACAACACCTCCCCGTCGGAACAAAGGCTCTTACCTGAACAAGGTAAGTTACAAGATAAAGCTGGCGATGTGGGCACGTCGGAAGGGACAGTGAAATGATTACCAAAAGATATAAGCAAGCATCGAAGACAAGAAGAAGGTTAAGCTTTCTATCCCCATCTCTCTCTCTGCACTCCCTACTTCCACTACTAATTTGCTCGCCGGAGGGTTCACTGGAGGACTACCCTGTTCCCCGTTGAACTTGTTTGCAGGTCACTTGGCGGGCTCAACCATTTGGACCGGAGCTCGAAGAACTTGGATCAGTCCGACCCATCCACTGAGAACGAACTGTATTATCAGTTGGCGCCATCTGTGGGAACTCGGTTTATCCGTGCGCCGGTTGTGTTCATTGTCGCCGGAGACGACATCCCAGTAACCTTTTCCTTTCGCCCATCAAAGTGTATGGTCACGACTAGATCCATGGCTTCTCACCATAATGCCGCCGATCATCAAACTGGCCCTCCAAATCCAAACAACCCACCTCAGTACTTCATCGAGCTTACCAACAGCATTAACCGTATGGCCGAGCAAAATCAGGCCCTAATAAATGCTTTACTCCAAAGAAACGTCCCCATCCCTCCTCCACCACCTCCAGATATTCCACCCAACCAAGAACGAGCCCCAGCGATACTTTCTCGCAACCCTATCTACCCAATCCTAAGGTTTACAACCTCCTTCCCCACATATAAATCCACCACTTCCACCCCCACATCTATCGGTCATAGCACTGGCCCCTGAAGGGGAAGCCAGCAGCGTCCAGTCCCCGTTTCCTTCCGAGGGTGACAACATTCCCCTTTGGGACGCTAAACTTCGAGCCACGAAGCTCCAACTCCAAGGGGTCATGCAGAACATCCAGCATAAACCCTCTACCACGGCAAACTCACCATTTGTTGCCTCCATCCGATAAGCTGCCCGCCAAGTTCAAAATGCCCACCGTCAACTCTTTTGACGGAACGACGGACCCGGTCGACCATCTGGAGACCTACCGCACCCTCATGATCCTTCATGCTTTCCCTGACGAGATCATGTGCCGAGCTTTTCCCGTGACACTGAAGGGGTCGGCTCGACTGTGGTTCAGCCAGTTACCACCAGACTCTATCTCCACCTTCCAACACCTCAGCGACTCCTTTCTTAGCCACTTTATTGGAGCCTAGCACCAACGTCGCCTGGCGACGTAGCTCCTCAACATCCGGCAGACCGAGGGAGAGTCACTGCGTAGTTACGTTACCTACTTCAACACTGAGGCCCTACAAGTAGCGGAAAACGATGATAAGGTCATCCTCACGGCCTTCATGACCGGGTTACGGTCATCCGATTTCCTTTTTCCCCTCTCTAAAAACCCCCCGATCTCCATGGCAGCCCTACTCTCTAAAGCCTAGAAATACATGAATGCCGAAGATTCGCTAGCCGCTCGGCAGGATCCAATAACTAAAAACTCGACCCCCAGAGAAAAGAGAAAAGACCTAGAACCCAGAAATGCCCAGTATAATAGCCAAACACCCCACTATATGCATGCATCGACCTCGCAAGTACTGCCGCAAGATTAGCCCGACCGCCCGGTCGGTTCGAGCGGTACACCCCCCTTAATTCTCCTATGGAAAAAGTACTTAACCAGATCCAACGGGACTACCCTCTCAAATGGCCCCTACCCTCACAGACCCTTTCCAATAGGAAAGATCAGTCCAAATATTGCCGTTTCCACCAAGACCATGGCCATAACACTGATGACTGCATCAACCTCAAGGATCAGGTCGAGGCCCTAACGCCAGGCGTCTGCCCACATCACGGACACCCGCAGCAGAGGCAAAGAACCGAGCCTCTGAAACAACCGGCCAAGACTCACTCAGCACCAATTTTAACTCGATCAAGGCCATGATCGCCTCCACAACTTTTCGACCGCTGTAATCCCTCTACCAATGGGAGAGATCAGAGTTATTTCAGGCGGCCTTGCTTGTGGCGGATCAGCTCTGCACCTTTTAGAGGGCAGAACTCAAAAAATAAGACAGGTTCGATAAAAGCAAAGGGCAATAGTGGGTCAATTCTCTAAAATGTACCACAAAGGACCAAACCTATCACCTTCATTTAACGCCGCCAGACAGCATCCGTTACCCACATGATGACCCCATTGTCATCTCTGCCATCATCTCCAACTACAAGGTCAGATGAGTTCTCATCGACAACGGTAGCTCTTCAGGCATCATCTTCCTCAGTTGGTTCTGCCAGCTCAAAATTGGGAAAGAAAATTTGTCTCCTCTCCAAACCCCCCGGTCGACTTCATCGGCGTATCGTAGACTCCATCGATTCCATCGATCTCCCTATCACGATCGGCGAATACCCAAGGCAGACCACGAGGTTGCTCACCTTCCTTGTGGTCGACTGGCCATCAGCCTACAACATCATCCTTGGCCGCACCGCCCTAAATGCCTTTCAAGCCATTATTTCCACCTATCATCTTGCCATCAAGTTTCCCAATCGATCTCGGTCCGAATACGAGAGAGAGTGCATCAGGCTGTGGAGTGTTATATTGCCTCGTTCAAAGAAGTCAAGCTGAAGGAGGCAATGATTATCGAAGTGCTTGGCGTCCGAGATGAGGATGAGCTGGTCAGAGGGGAACCTGTGGAAGAGCTCGTTGAGGTTCCCATCGACTCTGCCAACCCAACCAAAACTGCCAAGATCAGCAGCCAACTATCCCCCCAAGCCAAGACCGACCTCACTACCCTCCTGACCGAGCACAATGATGTATTTTCCTGGACTCACTCAAACATGCCAGGCATTGACCCCTCCTTCATAACTCACCGCCAAAGATTGAATCTCATTTCGACCTTACCGCCAAAAACAACAGATTTTTCACCCGTAACGCAATACTCTTTATAGTCGCAGGTTGACAAACCTCGAGGCTCAATTCATCAAAAACGTGGACTACCCTAAATGGTTGTCAAACGTGGTCCTAGTCCGCAAGAACAATGGCAAATGGCGACTGCCAAGGCTCGACTGGGACTAACCGAGCCGCCCCTAAAGACAATTATCCTCTTCCCGCATAGATTCGCTGGTCAACGCCACGGCGGTCCATCGATGCTCACCATAGATGTCTTCGATACAACCAAATCCTAATGCACCCGTCCGATCGGGAACACACATCCTTCATTACCGACCGAGGAACCTACCACTACGGGGTGATGCCATTCGGACTGAAGAACGCTGGGGCCATCTACCAACGATTGGTCAATGCTATTTTCCATCAATGATAGGTCGGAATATGGAAGTATATGTCGCCGACATGCTCGTCAAGTGCAAACTTCCATCGATCATCCGACGACCTGAGAGACCTTTCGCCACCTTCGCAAGTATCGATGAAGCTCAACCCAGAGAAGTGCACCTTCGGCGTCGGATCTGGAAAGTTTCTGGGTTTTATGGTCAACCAACGCGGCATTGAAGCTAACCTCGAGAAGATCAAAGCCTTGGTTGAGATGCAGTCACCCAGAACGGTCAAGGAAGTTCAAAGACTCACCGGCCGAGTGGCGGCCCTCAACCGCTTCATTTCTCACAAGAACAAATAAGTGCCTACCATTCTTCAAAGTCCTTCGCAAACTTTTGAATGGACAACAGATCCGAAGAGGCTTTTTCAAAGAAATAAGCAGCATGGCCAATCCCTCCTCCTTTCACAAGCAGCATTTAGCCTCTCTTCCTCTATTTAGCAGTGTCAAGCACCGCAGTCAGTGCAGCTCTTATTAGGGAAGACGGCTCAATCCAACAGCCGGTCTACTACATCAGTCGAGCTCTCAAGAAAGCGGAGCAGAATTACCCATTGCTTGAAAAACTATCCCTGGCCTTGGTCACCGCCTCCAGGCGGCTCCGTCCTTACTTCCAAGCCCATTCCATAGTGGTCCTCACCGACCAACCCCTGAAGAAGGTCATGCAAGAATAGAACTTTTCTCGGCCGACTTATACAAGGTCGGTGAGAACTCAAATTACCGACATCTCCTACCAACAAAGAATCAAGGGACAAAGCTATAGCCGACTTCATCCCTGAATTCACCAACCCTATCCCAACCATCGCCTCTCCACCCCCACCAACCCCTGTCGAGCCAAAAGACCCCATTCTGACTCTCAACGCCGACGGTCATCCCGCAGGCGTAAGGTGGGTCAGCCTCATCCTCACCTCCCCGAGGGTGGCTATTTCAAATGTGCTCTCCGCTTCTTGTTTGATGCCAAAGAACAATGAAGCCAAATATGAGGCATTGATATGTGACTTCGCCTTGCCAAGCGACATTGGTGTCACCACATTTAGGTATTTAGCGATCGCCAACCCATCAGGCCGACACGAGGGAATTCATGCCAAAGAGGACACAATGCGGCTTACAGGATATGGCACTCTTGTTCGCCTCTTCAATACTTTCCACATAAAGCACATACCTTGACAGAAAACTCCAAGGCAGATGAGATGGCTTAGTTGGCCTCCGCACAGGCCGACCTCGGCCCACGGTAAGTCCGGCTTGAATACCTAGCTCCACCCGGCCATCTCACTCGACCTTCAAGAAGTGCGCCTCTAAAATGAACCCATCCCTTGGGCATCCGACATCCTCCTATTCTTGACAACAGAGAACTCCCAGATGACCAACAACAGTGCCAAGGTCGTGGCTCGGTCGCCTAACTACGTTCGTCAAGGGCTCTTGTACAAACGTGGCTTTCACGCATCATATCTCGCGATGCCTCAACTCGCCCAAGCAACCTATGTAATGCAAGAAATCCATGAGGGAATTTAGGTAATCATTCGGGCGTGTCTTTAGCCCACAAAATACTGCAGACTAGTTATTTCGCCGATTCTCAATCAAGATACTACCGATTTTGTGCTCAAATGCGACAAGTGTCAGCGGCCAACATCCCCATGCGTTCTCCCATGAACCGATTACACTCAGAGTCTCCCTACCCGCTCGCAAATGGGGATTGACCTAGTTGGTCCTCTTCCCACCGCCGAGGCTGCACTG